>JASSUY010019375.1:0-46707 GCA_032466535.1 Forpus xanthops | reverse complement strand
GACAAAATAGAAGTATAATGGAAAATTTGTTTGTGTTGGAAAATTTAGGGGTTGGGTTTTAGGGTTTTTTTTTGTATACTAGACACGCCAAGGCACTCTTGGAATGTTCTAAAATTGCAGTGAGGACAGGAGATGTGTACTAGCTGCACTGTTATATAGAAATCCATTATGGAAAAGGACCTGCCTTGCCTGGTGGGCATCACGCTCTCCATGCACCAACAATGCTTGTCCAGATTGTCACCATAAGCTGCATTAGCTATAACCTAGGTGTTTCTTCCCCTCTACAGAACACTTAAAAACATGCATCTGGAATAGTGCCCCAAATTCTTCCCCTTGCCTTAACCCACAGAGTAAAGGTTTGCTCTGTCCTGCTCACAAGAGCCAACAGACACAAACTGCAACAAGGGAAATTAATATCAGATACCTGGAAAAATTCCACAGGGAGGGCAATGAAACCCTGCAACAAGGGCTTAAAGGGGCTGGTAAGCCTCTGCCCTTGAAGGTGTCCAACACCAGACTGGAAAAGCTCCTGAGCAACCTGTCCTTCCTCAAGGTGGTATGCAGTGGTATAGGACCTCCTGGCTTCAAGAGGTCCTTCCCATCCTGAATTATACCCTTATTGTGTTCCCACTGGGGACTGGAGCAGACCTGTGGAATCTTTATTTTTCAGTTCTCTAGGCCCTACTTAGACAATTTAACCGTCATGAACAGCCTTTGAGACACTGAGGTTTGTTGTTGCTGTAAGAATTACAATCCTCGTAAAGTCATGATTGCTCTACTTCTTTCAACAAAATGTGGAACTAGTTTTCTTATTCTAATTCCACCACACATGAATTCACCCCTGCTGAGTGGTAATCTGCTTGAATTTTCTGGCTTTGTTTCCTGCAGCACTTCTTTTGAAGAGCCCTTGTAAAGAAATGCGTGGACTTCGAGTGGAAATGAAAGGTAATTCAAAACATAGATCTCTTAATCCTGAGAGTCTCAGTACTCCCTTTTAATATACCTGGTAAAAAATGCAAAGTTATAGCAATCAGTTACAGCATGGCTGCAATGAATCTGTTATTAGCTCACGTAAAGGACACTACATGAAGATTAACGAAGGAAAAAGGAGGTAAAAGTGAATTATTTTATCTAAATAGTCCCAGTTCAATGAATTCTCTGTGTTCTTGGCACGATAACCCAATCAATAATTGGCTCTGTGAAACAAGAGGATTGACACTGTTTTAATGCATTTCATTTTACAGCAGTTGTTTTCCTGCACACAATATTTATACAAGAAAACTGAAGATACTTGCCTAAGTAAGTGAAAGTAAGTTAATTATTAGGTAGATTTCTCTGTCTTCAGCCTCTGTAGAGTCTGCGCAACTTGGGAAGGTTTTTTTGTTGTTTTTTTTGTGTGTATAGCAGTACGACATAATTAACACCAAATAAACACCAATCTCTTACCTTCCAATCAGGATGTTTTTTAAAGAAAGTGGTGTAATATCTTTTTCTTTCAATATCATTTATATAGAGAAGCATATGAAAGCATCAAGTAAAATGACCCTGAGAGGAAACATAGGAGCAAATTTCTGGTCATATGGATAAGGAAGAGTGCAAGAGGTGATGTTCCAGCCTCCATGACTTTATACCTGTCTGCTAAGGTTAGTGACTGCTTAAACCATATACCAATTTTGCTCTTCTGTAGAATATTAAAGCCATCTATTTGAATCATGTGAGAACTGTGTTCTCTAGTGAAGTGCTTGTGATTGCTGGCGCCAATAAGGTAAGAGGAGAGGTAAGATTACCCTGGAGAGGGACCACAGGGCTGTGGGGGAGGCATGGCACTGCTGAGTATTGTCAGGCTTCAGACTTACTCATGCAGAGTTGTAATGCAGGAGCCCCTCAGTGAGTCTCTTTAGTGTGCCAGACTTTGCAGCACTTCAGGAACACCTGCATTATGGAGTTGTCTCTCTGCATCTACAATCGGACTGACAAAAATACCATGGTCCCACTAGATTCCTATAAAATCTCTTATGACTGATCTAGCAGCTTTGCTAATCCCCATCTTTAGAATAAGTTGAAACAAAATCTAAGGTTGGCCACTTGTGCTCCTTGAATTATCAGAATAAATATCTGAAGGTTATGGTAGTGCCTTGGGTGCACCGGTAATAAAATATACGTGTGAAATTGTGCTGTCATTTGCTTCATTTCTAGTAACACTTTACCTGGCGGAAGCAAGTCAAGAGGGAGAATGACCAAAAGTGATAAATGCTGTGCAAGTGAGTCAGTAAACCTTAGTCAGAGAGCCCTTCTACTTGTCATAGGCAAATGATTTAAGATTTTTATTTCTCAGCCTCTGCCAGCACATTTTGCACAGATCATCCTTCTTCATCCCACCTTAGAGCTGACACCTGCAATGGAGATCCCAGAAGTGATACAAAAATCACCTCTACAAACAGGATACAGGACTAATAATAAACCACAAACAGAAGTCATGTACTCATTGCTTGTAGTAATCAGCTTTCTACAGCAATAGCTTCAAATCAGTGCTTCTCCCCATGGCATTTCTTACCAAAAGCTTTCCTTGAAAGGAAATCTTAGGCATGAAAATGAGGGTAAAATGCTTGATGGCCGCTATGGTTTTGGAGCTTTCAATTCCTTCTAAAATTAATGGAATTTGGGCCTGTAAATCCCTTTTGGAGCTTTAAGTATCCTTCTTGACTAATATTTAAACTGCTGAAGTTCTTTGCAAAGCCCCAGGAGTGAGCACTGGCAGGATCTCCTGGGTGTTGAGAGTACCAGCAGCCAGCAAGAAGGAAGATGTGCTCTTTCATATGCGTATAAATGCTTCATGTTCATAGCTGCGAAGGCATAACAGTTGTAAATCTTCAGTGGCACTTGCAAGCCTTCAATTTCATATGTTCATATACTGATGAATTCTTCAATTAATTAATTGGGCAGTGATCATTCAATGGCACTTTTCCCACCCATCAGCTGTTCTGGGTTACAAACATCCCTTTGGTTGTCAGCCATGTGACTTCGAGGACCAAAGCTTCTATTTTTAATTTCAGCAGGGTTTAGAGACCTTCTTCATCCCAAGACCATCCTGTTTGCACTGCAGAGAGTGCCTACACATAGCATAAAATGGTTTTGATGGTAGCAACTATGGTCTGCAAGATCTAGTCTCACCTGAGGGAATTAGTGGGAGTTAGTGCCATAAGAAACAGTGGGTCAATTATTATGGCCACATTTCAAATGAACTTTGGAATGAGAACTCAGACGGGGAATATTTAGGTATCAATTGTCAATCTTCTACTAGGTTTTGTGAAATATACCTAAATTCCCACACTACTGGTTAATATTCAACATTTCTGCTTGTTCCAGGTGAAGTGGCAGTATGACATGTTCATTGTGTCACCTGCTTTGATGTGGCTGAGCTGATTGTGTCTTGTACAGTTTCCATTGCTGGAGGATCCTGCTATAAGAAATCTGATGTTCAGAACCACTCATTGTGGTATGATGGAAATAGCAGAAAAAAATCTTGGGAACACTTGGCAAAAGTCATGGACTTTCATCTCCAAGCAGAAATGTATTTATTTCAATAGCTGGCCTGAGATGTGTACTTTGACCTCCTTCTTGAAAAAGGCTTGTATTACGACTGTGAAAGATTGTATTGTGGCAGATTGTATTAATCATCTGTCATTTGAGGTCTTAAAATCAGAATTTTTTCCCTTTGATACATCTAGATAATCCAGATCTGCTACTTCCAGAAAATCCAGGAGCAGAAAAATGCAATGGCCCTTGGGTGGATCATGCTACCAATTGTGTAGGTAAAAAAACCAGTGAGGTTTTTATCTGTGCAAATCTGTCTTCTGATACCAGAAAACATGTTCCTTGGAGCAGTTCTGTTTTTGGAAATCTTACTCCCATAATGTTAGACATGATTTTTCTCCATCAAGATACTGATGTGATCAATTTGAAAGAAGCAAGCACACTGTGACAAACCATACAAAATTATCCCAATAGCTGATGACAGCATTCTGCAGAAGAATGAATTAGAATTGAATAATAGTATTTGTTATTTCTTTTGTATCTTTTATGCTTGGTTTGCAAAATTTTCCATAAGATTGTTGCATCCATGTCATAAGTTGTTAAGTATTTTTATTGCTGTGTGATGGGCAATGGAAAATGAAGTCAATGAATTCAGTCATGAGAGAGACCTGAGGATGCCTGGAAAGCCAGAGACAGAGAACAGAAACCAGCTACTGCATCTTCTATCCCCAGACCCATACAGGCCTATCAGGATTAAATGGGGATATTTGTATATGCCTGATATTGGCCAGAGAGTATTATATATATTACCCTGCTCACAAAGTCTACATCTGGAAAATGCAGATTTGATGTTTTCATGTTAATTCACGAAAGGCCTTGCATACTCAAGCATGTGTCATCAAAAGGATTTGTGCAAGACAATGCAGCTTTGTAAATCTGAAAGAAATAAGGTTTTGATTAAAAAACTGATGTAGAAGAGGCAAAAAGAAAATCTACATAGTTTCAATTGATCTTCCAGTTCTAAGAGAAAACTTTAGAGGTGTCAGTGATCTAATTGTGCCTTATTTACCTGTATAGCAGGATGGATACTTTGGAATATGTGTTTCACTCCAGCTAGGGGTCAGAAGTAGCCATGCAAATGATGCAAAACCAATAAAATATGATAAACCATTTCTGTGAGCTAGTTCTCTGATATCTTTCTTAAAATTTAAGATCCAAACATTAATGCACATTGATTCAAAGAGCTCCAAAGACCCTTCAAGAGCTAATCAATCTAAAAGTGTTTGTAAGCAATAATTCAGTCAGCTAGCAAACTAGCAAAGTGCTAATGATGGGGGAGGAAGACTCCCTACATTTGTAAATTATTAGCTGTCTCATCTAATTTAGTACTGAAGATACTTGTCTACCCATATAGGAAAAAAGTGTGAAAATATTTAATCCTAGAAAGTGTTGGTATAGCTGAAAAAGGATCTCAGAAAACTGATGAGATCGTAAAATTAAAAGCAATTTGTTGGCTTTTCCATTGGCATTAACATTTGTAAATGTAATTTTCCAAATGAAGGGATTGGTCACATTGTCAGGCCCCTGATGGCACTAATGTCCCCGCAGAGACTCCTCTGGAGCCTCTCTCACTCCTACAAATGGCCCATTTCAGCTCAGCCTGGGGCCATCGGTCCCTGTCTGAGGATGTGCCTGACTGCTGCCATATGATAGATGTAGGAGAAGTCCTCTAAACTATCTCCAGTGCTGTCTTGGATAGTTATCTGCTGCTGTCTGGTTTTCTCTTTTGGGGCTATAATATTGAGGAACACGTGGTGCTAAGTGTTGTGGAAAGAAAGGCCAATACTCCATGGGTTTGTTACAGTTAGAAAATGAGGTCACTTGGAATGGAATACAGTGGCTCAGGTGTAGACCAGGCTTAAGCAGGGAATAGAAAGAGAGATTATCAGAGTTTCCAAGCTCTGTGGACATAAATTGGTTGCTGAACAGTTCTAAGCAGTTTGTAGAAGACTCAGGTGATAGAAATGACTCACGAAGCTGAGGTCTGTAAATCACAGCTGTTGGGTGAAGGTGACCTGCTGTTCATCTCTTGCATCCTTTTTTTGGGGGGGGGGGGGGTGTGATCCTGACACACTGCAGCGAAGAACTGTCTAAACCAGGTCATTCATGTTCTCCCTTTGAAATGAATGGTGTATTCTTTTTTGAAGCCACTTCTGGATGGGATTTTACAAAACGTTTATTAGTACTTGAGTATTTAGTAGGGCTTTAGGGAGCTAATTTGTGTCAACAGAGGTCTCCTCGATATGTTATTGGAAGGTTTCCTTATCGAGCACATCTGTAGTACCTTGCAAAGAATAGGAAATGTAAAAAATATCTTAAGGAAAGAGAAGGAAATAATCAAATAAACATTTTACTCAGGAACTTCAGAAAAACAGCACAAGTTAATTAAAAGGTGACATTTACACACAAAGAAGTTGTTGTGTCTAGAAGCTGGGACAAAATGAAACAACTTGGAGAAGAAATGAGAGGAAAGGCAAAAATTTGTGGCTTGGGATTTTTTCACACTTAAACTTCACTTAATTTTTAGTGAAACACTGCACATCAAAAATGCAGCTTTTTCTTCCATGGTATAATTGATGCTGAAAGACACTTATCAACGTCTCTGCTCATCTAGCAGCAGACAGTTGCTTGCATGGTTTTCCTGAGATGTTGAAGAGCTTCACTTCAGTCCAAACCCAGCTGATGGCCCCTGTATTAGTGGGGTGGAGAAACGCAAGTTTGCTTACCTGCAGCTATTGGAAGCTTCTTTGAGCTTTCTCTTGCTTTCCAAGAAGAGGAAGATTGCAGCTACAGGAGAGTTAGACCCTGTATCTTTGTCACTACAAACCATTTATTATCGTTTCACAGCAAAGAAAGATAATCTTTACCTTTAATATAATTGCAGTTGATTTCCACATGAATTAATACTTCAACAGGGACTCACACTAAATCTCTGTGGTACTTTTATTATACCCCTTTGGGCTCAAGACCTCTTGAAGATTTAAGTGTTTTGTTTCAAAGTCCATTCTCTTGTGGACTGTTAGGGGTTTTGCTATGTTAATTCCTACTTGCTGCATAGTGTGCTAATTACTTTTGAAAACAATTTTACACTTTCCTGGAAAATGATACCATTTAGAAAATAGTGTGGATGGGAATGGTGGCTGGAGATGTATCCATGATATTTAAAGCATCAAATCAATCTTAATGTGGTTTTGATAGCAGCAGTGGCGAATACCACTAAAAGAGTAAAAAAAAGCCCAAACCCTTAACCTTTGATGATTTATCATATGCTTATTTAGTACTTTCAGAATAAATTTGCTCTGTTTCTGTGCATGCAGTCTGGGTTTGCACAGCCTTTTGATATTTGAGTCTCTGGCTCACACTGACCTGGTTTTAAGAGTTGCTTTTGCTTCATTCTTGGGGGCGGACTTGCAATTTGAAAGGTGCATGGATCTTACAGGCAAAATCATGCTCTTGTGTCTGGTTTTGTTGTTCTTAGGTTTTCCTTATCCAGAGGTGAGTTTCAAGCACAGTGGTAGTGATCAGAACTAACAGCTCTGGAGGAAGGCTGGCTCCAGAAAGCTGGTCTATGAAGCCACGCAGAGTGACTCAATGTAGACTTTGAGTGATCATGATTAGGCAGAGAATTAATAAAACATTTGTTGAAACTAGTTCCTTTTCAAGGCACAGAAGCATGGGACAAGAAGCACACGCTGCTATTGGAGCACAGAGGTTTTTTAGGCGTGCTTAAAACGTCTGCACTAAGCTGTTTTATTTACAGCTGAGGTCACTGCAGGAGGCAAGTTTAACGGTGGTGAATGTGTGGCTTATATACATCCAACAAGAATATATTTGTTTGCCTGTGTAGAACAAAGTGCTCATAATCATCAGCCTGTGAAATATGACAGCCTATGCTCTGTGACTTTTACCCTAGAAGCAGAGTCAGCCTGAAAGGTTTTAGTCTTCAGCTATATTTCAAATGCTGCAAGACTTAGGTATGCTGAAGTCTGTTATTTATGGTTTGACTTGCTGCACCTAGAATAAGAATGCACATACAATTTAAATTTATCCGTTGAATGTTAAATTATCTATGTCAACTGAGGAAACATGTAGGCAACCTGATGTATTGCTATTATGTCATCAAACCAATGCACTGTATTTTAATTCTGCAGCTAAAAAAAGCCAAATTCCTTGAGTAATGCATAGTGTGTCATGCCTTTCCCTGTAACTGATGGCAGTGGTGTTAGCATTGCTGTGACATTAACTAGTTTATATTAATTTCCAATTCTCTTTTGTACTTCTTTATTGAACTGCACGTTTGCCAGATAATATCCAGAACACAAAAAGCTACTTAGCAGAAAACAGCAATAAAATTACTGTATAGCTTCCTGTGCATGTGTTTTAATTAGTCAAAGAAAATGCTCTATGTGAAACATAAAACAATTTATTCTGGCAAAGATGAAATATTTAACTACTCTATTAGATAATCATAACAGAAAGGAACGGGAAGCTGAGGGAAAGAGATAGAGGAAAGCTTCTCTGTAAGCACAAGCAAAACTTAAAGGGTAAACTAAAGAAAAAAGAGAGTTGGATGAGTTGAGCCTAAAGACTTTTAAGGATATTCTGGGGGAGGTTTAGGGTTCTATTGCTATGGCGAGATCTTTTGTGCGTAACATATGGAGATTGGTCTTTAATCAAAACCAAGCTCAGTCTAACATGAAAATGCTTGGCTTATTCTTTACCATATTAGTCTTGGGTGGCATGGTTTAGTGGGAGGTGTCCCTGCTCATAGCAGGGGGATTGGAACTAGATGATCTTAAGGTCCTTTCCAACCCTAACTATTCTAAGATTCTATGATTGTATGATAAGTTAGAAAGAAAACATCTTGGTGGATACTAAGAAAAAGACTCACTGTTAACCCTAACAGATGGTGATCTTGAACCTTAATCTCAGATCTCATTGTCGCATTGCACTCATCGAGGTTGCAGGGTCCTAGAAAAGCTCTGAATCATTTTAAGATGGGTTTTGGTACCCAGAAGAGGTAAAGTAAAACACAGCTTGGAAATCCTCGTGGTTTATTTAGGACTAAGGCCCAGGAAAGTCTACTGAAATGTTTGTGTGGTCTGTAATATACTCAGGACACACAAAATAGTTCTACAAAACACATTCCAGGCACCTAAAAAGAAAGCATGCAGCTAACCTGGAGAATAAGGATTTACACAGATGAGTTGCAGTGAACACTGCTTTGCCTCCTTTCTTTCATGCCTAGCCTTTAAAGACAAAAGTATCATCAGATTGCCTAACCTGTCCTGTGTCATCCAGCTGTCTTTATTGAGACTGTGAATTCCAGACGATCAGCAGTATTGTCAAGATGCTCTGATTTAGCTAACTTTGTCCTACATCTTTCCTACAGTGAAAAAAAATACAAAGCTTTTTCTTGTCAGCTTTTGAGAGGTCAACTGGTCTGAGAGCTCTTCCTTTAGCTCAATACTATACCTCTTATGAAGGGCATATCTATAACTCATACATCTTAAGTGCTGCAAGTATTAACCCTGGCTGACCCAGTCCTTTTCTCCCAAGGTCACCTTCCAATGCACTTTATCCTTAGTTCTGTAAAAAGACTACTATTTTATCAATGTTACATTGTCTACTTCCTATTGTTTGTGTGGCTTAGTCTCCCAGATTACCTCATTGCTTTCACCTGCAAAGTGAGACCTGACCCACCTGCTCCAGGTGTAGCTGAGTTCTTAGCTTAATGAGTCAGTACATAGAAGATAAGATCTGAAGGAAGAGATGGAGTTGTGGCTTGTGAAGGAATTACTGCTTTTTCTCATGAGTCATTAGGGGAAGAAAGTGCACTTTGGACTAGGTCTGGTTGAAGGTAAGTGCTTTTTGGGATCTTCTGGGGTATGGGTGGGTACAACGTTAACTAGAATTGATGTGTGGCTGTGGTTTAAATACTTAAGCACGTTGCAAGTCTGAATGTTCTTAGTAGCTATGGATTTCTGAAGACATGTGTGATCTGTTTGCTCAGTGTTGCAGAATGACATGCATGTTACAATTGTGCCTTGATTAGGCAATGGTAGTGACTTACAGAGAACATACCTTTAGTGCTGAGGAAGATTACATGCTAGATTTTGTGAACTCTTTTAAGATTTGTTTTGTGAGCTCTTATCTAGTGCTAGAAGAATAATTAACAGAACTCTGAACATGCATGTGTACTTTCTAACCTGCTGAATGTTGGAGATATATGTTCTTTTTCCTTCAGTAAAGCAGTCATTCCTACAGAAGCTGTCTTAATCAATTGACTGTAGTACCTGTTTTTGAGCACACCTTGCTTTGGATCACAACTACTGGCGGCTAATCCTCCCTCACAGATGATGTTGATGCCTGTAACAGAGCTCTAGGCAATCCTGAGAGGTAGATATGCAAAGCTTTCAAGCAGTGTGCGTAGTTTGTTTCTTAATATAGAACAAATTCTATAACTAAAATCTGTTTGTCTCCAGGTCTTCCTCATTATCTACGTAACATAAGCATTTTCTTTTTAGATTATTACATAGCTCCAAAGCAGTGACAAAAACCTCCAGTGACTCAAGGGTTCCCTAGGCTCTCCCCTGGAATAAAAATACTTACTCCAGTAAGAGTATTTATGCTGAGATTCATTGGGGTAGTTCTGAGCCTCAGCAAAGTGCCTCTTTGTAGGAGATAGGCTTTGGATAAAGCTCCCACTGAGTTACTACCCAGCATTGTCTTTCAGGTACTCTTATTAGGGTGGTACATCAATGCTCCTGAAAGAAAGCGTTCACTTGGATATGTCTTTTAATAAAGGCAATGAATCAAAATGTTAATCCATGAAACACTTACCAGGAATGTCATAGGAAGTTCTTGCTGTCCTACATTCTCTTATTGTCATTGTGACGAAACTTGTGCTAAAGATTCATTTTACTTAGGGCTTGTGATGGGAACTGCAGAAGTAGTATTATCCAATGATGTAAGCCTTACTTCTCTCTACAGTATATTTTGGTTTAATTTTTAGATTTGTACTTCAATTATAATTTGAAACCTTTGCTTGGGAGTGATAAGATATTGGAAGACACAGGTTGAACTCTGAGCTGGACATTGACAAATTAATTGAATTTTTACATGTGTCCATTGAACTTGGGAGACTGAGACAATTCTAGTTTCAGAGTGGTAGCTGCAAGACTTAACCCAGGTAAAGCTTTATAGGACATGATGAGCAGAGAATGCATCAAACAACATTTGAAAAGTGAAGGTAGAACTCAACTGGTGAAAATTACTTAATTAGTGATAGGATATATATTGTATGATATAGGAATTTCATGTTTTGTCCTGTTACTTGATTCCTCCTCTTATATGCTACATCATGCTTTAATTTCTTGTCAGTGTATAAATGAATCATAACTAAATAAACCCTTTGTTTTATCAGCATATTAATTGTAGTAGTAGCCAGAGGATTTTGTTTAGTGATGTAGTATGAAGAGCCAACAACTTATATCCAGGTAGTAGTTCAGTGAAATTTAATGGGCGTCCTTCAGGTTGAAAATTCAGGTGTTTAATAGACGAAAGGTAGTATGTTAGTGAGGTGCTGCAATATACAGCCAAGTCCTGTTATGGGCTTCTCTCCAAGTGGTGATAAGTAGAGCATATTACCCAGTGGGAAGTGGGTCTTATTCAAAGAGAAAGGATATTATGAAATTAATAAGGGGAAATAAGGCTATTTTTTATGTGTTTGTAGTAGGGCTGCTTATGTATCAAGCAGTTTCAAGAAGTAAACATAGAAAATGTTAGCCTTATGCTGAATCTCAGCAAAATGCTAGGCTAAATAGGAAAAATGAGGTGTTGAAGGGGGAAGCTGACTGAATGCAGAAACTTGATATGAATAATATGTTATTTTGTTTTCTAGCAAACACTGCTGTGTGAGTAATGGTCTGACTGGGTGAAGGACCCTTTTTCTGGAAGGGTTAGTTTTAACTTGCTGAAAGTAATTATTGTTCTCTTGGTTTATAAATAAGAAATCCTCCTGCATGGAAAAAAATTATGTCTTTATTTTCCTTGAATCTCAAATGTGAATTCTGGACATGTGCTTAATTGAATGCCTTTAAGGAACATTTTAGCTGTTCTCTTTTCCTCTGACAAGCCTTTGCTTTAATGTGGTCTCACTTTTCTGGTTTTTCTACCCAGAATTGTTCCGTAAGCTTGAAAAGTGACTGTAGCAAAGAGTGCTCTGTTCAGTTATAATTCATTGCCTGAACTATACCTAGCTTTGTCCATCTGATGCTCTTCAGGCTTTTTCAGTGTTGTGTTTAAGGTCCTCATGCAGTTCTGCTCACTCACTCCCCCCTCTTTCTTCTCCAGTCCTGGGGGGATGGGAAGGAGAATTGAAAGAATGCAACTCCACAGGTTGAAATAAGAACAGTTTAGTAACTAACGTATAACATAAATCACTACTGCTACCACCAATAAGAATACAAGGATAGAGAATACAATTGCTCACCCAGCCCCACTAAGCAGTGCATCCCATCACCTGATACCAAGCCCAACCATGCAGTGCCCCCCCACCCCCAGCATCTCTGCTCTCCATTTTCCATCCCAGACATGACGTGCTGTGGTATGGAATACCTCTTTGGTCAGTTTGGGTCAGGTGCTCTGTCTCTGCTTCCTCACGGCTTCTTCCCGGCTCCCCTCCTCCCTTGCAGAGCATGAGGCTCAGAAAGTCCTCGGCCAGCCTAAACATTCTAAGCCATAACTATAAACACGGGTGTTACCGGTGCTGTTCCCAAGCTAAAAATCAAAAACACAGTGCTGCACCAGCTACTATGAAAAAGAAAAAATGACTGCTGCTGCTGCTGAACCCAGGACACACAGAAATGGAGGAGCAAAGCTTTTTATTCTTTCCAGTGTAGGTAAAAACATGTTAAGAGATTTTAATGCTCCTCCTTCACTTTATTTCATAAGCAAGTTCATACTTTATGCTCATTTATCAGTGGTGGCCCAGGAGGCTTGGCTGAACAATGCAAAGACATAAGTTGCAAGACTATCTCTACTCCGAGTCATGTGTTAGCTCTCAGTTTAGCTGTAGTCCCTGTTCCAATGCATCAATCATCTCGTTGTGACAAAATGATGGCCACCCTGTATAAATTTCTTGTGACTGGTAGGTTTAACTGTGTGTCCCCAAAGTGTCATGGCAGCCTGAGCAAAAACTCTGCTCAAGCATGGTCAAATCTCAATTGTTAAGCTCAACTTTTCTAAATTCACTGATCAAAGCTGTCTTTAATGCACACTTACAAAAAATATCATTGAGGTGGGGTGTATTTCTGCAGCCATTCAGGCCATTCTAAAGAAAAGTGAAGACTGCATGTGTGGCTGGCACAGTGTAAACACCCATGTCATCTTCGTTGTTTTGCTGTTAGGAAATATCAGCTCTCTGTTCTTTCTACAATGCTGTGTAGGATTATTTCTATCTTGAACTGTTGCCTTTACTGTGGGAGGCTTCCTTCCAAGGGTGTTGGAAGCAAAGGTGACTGCTGCCTGCACGCTGTTGAACCCTAGTGCTGAAGAACTGTTACACATTTCTTGCCCCTTATAGAAAGGTGCTAAGTTATGGATCCAGACCCTGTCAAGCAAAGACCATGGAGTGACCTGTCAGAGAGCTCTGCTCTGCTTAGCTGTGAAACTTGGTGTGAGGAAAGGTGAGAACAGGCTTTAGAACAGGTTAATGTATTCTGGAAAACTTCCATTTTCTTTTAAAATAGCATGCCACCTTACTCTTTTTTCCCTAGCTTTAGGCCTTTCAGTATCCTGTATTTCTCTCAAGCCCCAAACAACAAATCAACAGAATCTTAAATTATTTTCTAGCCTTCAGTGTGAGAAACAGGCTTTTAAGAACATAATCCTATGGGGATTTTGGGTACTTGTCTGTTGAGAACTAAACAGTGTGACTCAACATTAAGCAACTTAGTCAACGTTCTGTTTCAGCCTAATCTACAGTGAGTAGACATCTGATGGGTATTTTTAATTTTGAAGGAAGTAATCATCATGAGAGGTAGCCCTTGCTACCAGACTAAGGGGATTGGCCTTCATTGGCTTTCATCAAAACACTCAGACTTTCTGAATAATGTCCCAAAGGAAATGTCTCTTGGTGGAAGAGTTCTTAATTACATTGTATTTCACATTTATTCTGCACCCTGATCTTTATAGCAAGCAAGTGTAATGGTTTACTTCTGAGAAACTGGCATTGTGGCTGGCCTCTTGGGGTCTTCTGATGCGGCACAGAGAATTACAGTTACTGTTAAACCTCTTGCAGCATTCTCAAATTGAAAACACAAGAAGCCAGGAAAAGTCTTTCAGTTATCTTTGAGTCACAAACTTGCAGTGATCTCTAATTCATTTCTAAATTAGAAAGGAAATGTGCTGGTGCTGAAAAACATGCCTGCGTATTTTACCAATATGATGAAGTGCTTAGATGCTTCTGATCTAGTGCCACAGTGTTGACTCTATCTGCATGCAGTGTTTTAATTAGTACAAACAATAATTAGGTGACAATGGTGAAGTCTTTAGCAGGTATGAATCAGTAGTTATGTTTATACACCTTAATAGTCTCTTGCATAGGAAATGATGCAGGGCATACTTAATTGCCTCTGAAGGAGAAAAAGCTTTCAGTTTGCATATATGTACAAGGAAGGCTGGTGGTGATATGAAATGTGGGTAATAAGAGCTTGTCTTGAACAACTCCTTTTCTGCTCTGCTAGTGGGAGTTGTTTTATTTCCTGGCAGCTGAATAACCAGCACTGCTGTTATGTTTTCCCTTTGAACGCTGTGGGCATGCCATAGCTGCATGTACAGTAAAGAGCGCTTCCAGTAGCTCTGAGAATGGGCATAATCCTCTTGTAAAACAGTCAGCTGGGTACAGAGTGGGAGCTTAAATTCCCTAGTAGGGATCACCTGGGCTATTCCTAAATACAGCTTATTGCTTGGCAAGGGGTGGTGCATCTCAGAGGCTTCTCTTTAAGAACTGCCTTGCAGTAACAGTGACATTAGCAAAGGGCAGGGAACAGAGGTATGATGGAGAGAGCTCTGTCTTTAGCATATCAGATAGTCTGTGAGCACCAGCTCATGCTGTGTGTGGTCTTTGCTGCATTAGAGCTCCTGTTTGGTTGGCTTGGATCTGTGTTGTGGAAACTTCAGAGCTTGGAGGCTTTGGCTGTTTGCTATAAGACATGGTGCAGGGTGACAAGCACAGATCTGCTACTGACTAATGCCGCTGAGGCTTAGTGTGTGAAGCTGCTGGTTGCTGGGGATGCCAGAGAACAGGATAGACAAAATGTAGTTCAGAGTAACTCCAAAATGATAATGCCAGCAGCTCTGGTTTTGCCCAAAGTAATGTGAAGCCATTATCCCTTGTGGGAGGGCTTCCTATTTGTACCTATCTGGAGAGACCACTGTTTCTTCTTGTTGTCCCTGGATTGTCACCAAAGAACAGTAGAATTCACTATATAATTTCTGATACATGTGTAGCTTCTATGAAGGTTTCCCCATACAAAAAATGGCTTTTGATAGGCGCATGCTGCCTGGATGAAATAGTGGATAAACTCCACAGAGCTGAAACTGGGTAGAGCACAACTCCTTTATTGTTAGTTCATGACCTGTCTGAAGCTTTAATGCTGATCTTTGTGCTCTCTCCGTACCTGAAGGTAATGTTTTAGAGTAACCTTCCTCTGAACTTGGTCAATCCTGTAAATTGCTAAGGGGGAAAAATAAAAATCCTGTAGTGTGCATAAAACAGTGTGAATGAAAGCTCATGGGATGCTCAGGGATGCTGTAAGGAGACCTGCTTTGGAAATAGCCTCTGAATTAGGCAAATTGGTGCATTTGCTGATAACTGCAGTGCAAGAATTAGTAATGCCTTTTGTAAGGTACTCCTCAAGAGTATTGGATTTAATCCCCAAGGGCGGCAGGGGAGAACCCTAAACCTGCTAGGAATAATAACCATTACCAGTTCCTTGGTTGATGGCTAATTTTGGGCTTGAATTTTGATTGTATAAAACGATATCCAAACTGAGATCTTTAGCTATACTTTGTGAGGAATCTGTCTATTAGAGCCATTTAAAATAGAAGAAATAGTAATTAAAGTTTTTGCCCTTTAAAAAAAGCTCTGCATGCCCATTAACTAATTACTTTCCTGCCTGCTGGTATTAAACTTAATGCTGAAACATTGGATTTATACACACAGTTGTCACTTTTGTCTATGAATAATTTTAATTATACACACAGAAAACTGTAAGGCACTTGTATTGTGCATTGAGTACTGAGATTTAATTATTTGATTGCATGTAAAGAAGGGATTTGGGTAAATAAGTCTGAAAACCTAGATCGAAGTGTATAATGGTACTTCTATAAAACAAGTGTTTTCATATCTCCAGTGGTTTCAGTCAGGCTGTGACAATTATTTTATTTGCTCTTTCCACTTTGACTATTTTTCCAGTTAAATATTCAGGCTATGTTTTCTGCTAGAATTTTCCTACTGAAAATAATTGAAACAAGCTCTCCTGATGCCTGAACAACCTGAGGTTGTTTTCTATGATGTTTAGTAAGATCCCTGTTCCTTTCTGAAGCTTTTCTCGTAAGTCACTTACTTGTATTCTTTCTCCTGGGTAGACTCCAGAGCCCTTCACCTGAAGACTTCATAATATTTGTGTAACCTCAAAATGCAGTTCACCTAGCCTCCTATAAGAAGTCCTGTCCCCTTTGAGACAGTAGCCCTCGTCAGCTTGCAGAACTTCTAAGGGGAAGCTTCTTTGCTTGGCTCATCCTTGTGCATCTCATCCAAGGACATCAGCCAAATTATTTCCTTTGTTTTTGGAGAAACTCTATGCTTATTGATGTGCTCTAGCTCTTATGATGAGGCTACCAGGCTTCTTTTGGTTCACTCTGGGCCTTTACCCACATAGCTCAGCAGCCTTGGGTCTAAAGTGGTTATTAGTCTTATGGAAGGGAAATTAATAGGGCTTCACTTAAATTCCCCAGACACGGAGCCACTAGGCTCTTAAGATAAAATTATATTAGAAGGTTTCTGTTAGAGCATCAAATTTTGTAAGTTCATCACTAATCTTGGCTAGTGAAGTGACACCAGGTTTGTTCATGCTCCAGGACTTTTCAGGTGAATACCTTCAAGTTAACTTCATTGAGTGGCTTCAGATGCGTTGTGTCGGGCCCTGATTAATACTGTCCATATTATGGGTTCCTCTAGTGCTGTACTCTGACTCCAGCAGAGGCCTAAGTGCTTAGGGAAGGGTAATGATATACCTTTGAGTACTCTCAGGTACTGTTGTTCAGACTAAACAACCTCCTGAGCTGGGAATGGTTTCTATCCTTTTATATTTACATTACTCATTGAATGCCTCTCTACATAATTTCTAGAGGAAATGTGGCAACTCCAACAATCTCTTGCCCAAGTAACAATACTTTGCTTCCTAAACCTCATCCTCCCTTGGCTTGTTTGGCTAAATTAATTGAATTTATCCAAAAATAAAAACCTCACCAAATCCCAAACAAAACCAAACTTTGTTTTCCCCATCCTGTTGTGACTGCACAGTTGGAGGCTAGGCAGAGCATACAAGTCCTGAGGGTATTTATCCTGCTTCCAGGAATTTACTAGCAGAGGTAGATGCTTGCTAACATGGCTATTGAACAAACTGGAGCAGGAGTGCTTCTGTACAGCACAGAAGACCATGGGAGTCTGTAAAGCAGACATCATAGAGGCTGTTTTTCTTTCCAGGTATTTTTCATTTTCTTAAAATGAAACCACTTTTTAACTGTAGCTGTCAGAAGCAGGAAGAGAAGCAGGGTTGTGACTAGGCCTTGGGGCCAATTTGGGAAGGCACATCCACTTACCCCAGCAGGTGACAAATGGGGACTGACACACTTGCACAGAAAGGGTTATAAAGAAACCCAAAAATGATATTGATGGTGAGGTGCTTTACAATTAAGACATCTCAGGTTTAAAGAGAGAGAAAAATGTGTTGGGAGTCAGGTATGGTGCAGCAGAATTCTTATTTTAAAGAACAAGACGAGACGTGAATCGACAAAATGTTCTCATGTCAGATCAGTGCCTTATAGTGTTACAGTGTCCTGGAGGATGAAATAGTCTCATCTTTTGCGATATAAGAAATGCCTTCAGAGCAATATTGCTAACTTTTGAAATTGTACCTTGGATTTATATCCCTACTATGCAGTATGTCAGCTCAAATGAGGTGAGTCTAGGCCACTAGTGTATAGCCTCTAGCATCATGACTTTGAAATATCTTCATTTCCCTGTACTCTCAGAGACATCTATATCTCAGTCTTAAGGATTTGTGTGTATCTCTGATGATTAGCACTTATATCTTGGCATATTGAAGAACCTGCATTTGGCTCTGCTGCTACAGATATTCTTCTTCCTGTGTCCTGCAACCCAGTGGTTTCTACTTTGCGCTCTCCAAATAGCCTGTGGTCCTCCTACTGTGTGCTTCCTTTCCTGCCTCCAAGGCTTCTAGCTGTTCTGTTTTGATATCTTTGGCCACCCAAGCACCCACCTGCCCCCTTTAGCTGTAAGGGGGCTGCTGCTGGGCTCCTTCACAGGGCTGTGTTAATGGCCCAAAGGGAGAAGGGAACCCTGGAGCTGTCCCTTTTTCTTTCCCTCTCTGTGGAAACAGCAGCAAGTTGCAAGAAGAGTCTATAGCATGCTTTAATATTATCCTATGAGGTAGGCAAACTGAGCAAGTAGGTATTCCTTCAGAAGGCATAAGAAGAACCATGCTTATGTTAGCAATCCAGAGATCCTAATGTCTAGTTTAGTCTTAGTGGTATAACGTTCACAGCAAGTACAGAGATCTCCCTGCTAACTTATTTGAATTATTGTTTGGCTTCTGGGCAAAGTTAAAATATTAAAGACATCTAAAGGCATGATTTTAAGGAACTGGAGTGACGCTGTTTTTCCTTATTTAATAGGAGACAAAAGTTTCTTCTGTTCTCCATCCTCAGTAAAATTGTTGTTGGAGCAAAGTTGGAGGGGACGAAATCTGAATCTCTACTCTCTTCAGTTTACTATTGGCTCCTTTCTAATGCGTTGATCCCAAGTATCCTGGGAAGGAAGAATTAGGCTATTCTTATTTCCTAGTTCTCTTGAAAAATAATCACTTTTCTTAAGAGACACGTAACCAAGTTCCTGTGGGCTTCAAATGGAGACTTGCAGGCAAACATGTAGGAGATGTGGCTGCATGCATTTATCTGTTTGTGATGAAGTGTCTTAATGTCATAATGCTAAAATAGAAATTGTGTTTAAGTACCTTTAGAAATAAATATTGAAGTTCTTCCTGGTTCACATGCTGTCAACTGGCTTTCTGTACATAGAAAGTGTCTGCTTGTTTTGGAGAAATAGCTATAGACTTTTAGTACTGAACTCCAGAGATTAGTTTCAAAATTAGTGATTCTATACTCAGAGTTGCTGCAGCTATAATATGGTGAAATGTCTCAGGGTTATCATTACTGGTCAGTGTGAGTTTCAAGCAGTGTCAGTGACCTAAGGTGTATCTATAATTGTAGATGCCTGTGGGTAGACATTAGAACATGACTTTGCTAGACTTCATTCAATATAACTTTAGGTTGCTCCCCTGCTATCTTCCAATCTCATGCATTAGAAACAAATGTGTCCTTGGGAGGTTCAGACGGCTAGCTGATCTAATAACTAGTTTTTTGGGATTTGATTTGCTTGGTCAGTAAACTGATATTGTCAGCTTTGCATCCACAAGCTCCCTATGTTATGTTTAGCACAAGGAGGAGATGGAAACACGCAGATAGAAACAGAATTGCTTTTCTTGCAGGCCCTCTTGCATCAGTCTGCATCATTTGCCATGTAAAAAATGTATTTCTGCATAAATAAAAATACATTGGCATTTATTTTGACTCAGCTACCTGTTTTGGCCCATTTGTTGCATTGGAAGAGCTTTCTCTGGTGTTGCATAATGAAATGGGGATTTGATTTTTCGCAAAAGCAAGAGTTTCAGGTCTTAGAAGTGTGTGGTGTCTTGGGCAGTTTGCTGAGCCTTGAAGGGTTATGTGAGCTGAAAGGAAGCAGAGTTGAAATTAGAACAGTGGAGCTGAGCCTTGAAGAGTGGTGCAAACTGCTCTCACTTGGGACTTAGTGTCACAAGTTGTGTCATGGCCTTATTACTCAAGTCAGTAAAGATTTCCCTACTAGCTTTATAGAATTATTAGGGTTGGAAAGGATCTTGAAATCATCTAGTTCCAGCTTTCCCTGCTGTCATGGGTTCACCAGCTACTGCTTAAAGAAAAATGACTGCTGCTGCTGAACCCATGACACCTGCCCCTCTCTCTTTTTGAGGAGTCATGGGGGGGGGGTTCATGAAGTCAATTGAAGCAATTATTGTCATGCAGCAGAACTTTCTGCAACGGAAAACAAGGGGAAATATTTCCTAGGAGACCCTGTGAAAACCTCTGGTAACTTGGCAGTCCACTATGTGTGCTCCCCAGGAGACGTTCTGTGTCTTGGAGAAATCAAACCTCGTAAATGCTGCTGTTGCCATAGTGACAATCCTTTTTTCAATAGCAGTAAATAGTTGTACAACTGATCAGCTCATTAGTTGCTATTGCAGAGGATCTAACTTACCTCTGTTGCCTTGCACATTGAAAAGCCTCAAGACTAGCAAGCAAGAAACGTCTCGTTACCATGTTTCTTTTAGTACATAAAGGCAGAAACTGGTAAAGTCTTAAATTTTGGTCCCCTTGCACACCTACATTGGTGTAAAAATGAAGTAAGCATTTACTGAAGAATTTTGTAGGGCAAGATCAATGTGACAGAAGTAATCTTTGGCAGCTGTACCCAGGTCTGAGGGCCATCTCTCTGCAGTATGGGTGGACTTGTGAGGAGCAATGCCACAGAGAGTGTCCCCTTCCCCTGGAATTGCTCCCTGTCCTTATTTCTCCTTTTTGCTGAATGCCAAGGGGAAGCAAGATATGACAGTTCAGGAAAGGCCTTGCCATCTCATGACCCCAAACATTAAAATCACAGCTGAGGTTGGGGCTTAGGGTGCAAGAGTGCTGCCTGGGCTTCTGATAAATATGCTATAAGGTGGGTTAATTTGCTTTTGATGCTTATTTCTACTGCATCTCTTCCAGAGAAAATTCAGGTCAGTGTACAGCATTTGCATGTGGTATTTCCTGTGGGGAAATAGGAGTATTGCCCTAGCCTATGAACAAAAGGCTGGAGAAAAGAAATCCCTTAGGTCTGGACAGTGCTCTCACTGGTGTAAGAACTGAATTCAGATCTGCTATGGGTCAGACCAGAGTAGAGCTTTCTGGCCCAGAAGCTTTATGCTGAACTGAATAAATCATCCAGTGCTGACAGCCAGTTTCTGGTATAACTACTTTTTTTAAATTAAACGAGTTGGAAAGCCAGATGCAGGATCCAAGGCCTGAAGGCTTCAAACTGAGCCCTCTGTTTTACTAACACTCACAGTGGTTTCTCAGGAGCTCTTGTGCCTTCCACAGGGAAGCAGCTAATGTTATATATGAGCTTGCATGCTTCATTAGCAAATCTTATTTCTTCTAAGAAGTCAAGGATATATGACCTGGGGAAAAGCATCGTAGAGAACCCAGGGGGAACCTTTCACCTGTCTTGTCTGAGAATGCAGCTATAGTTTGTTAGTTTGTTGACTGAGTTACATCTTGCGGCTTGTTTTGCAAACCAAAACATTTCTAGCATGTATGCTTCTTGCTTTTATTTTTTCAGGATATTGGCAATGTTTCCAGTTGTGTCTTGTGGTACATTCTGTGGTTCCCTTCAGACCCACCAAGGTGTGAGCCAAGCTGAGAAAATGTGCATACATTTTCCCAAAATTTCCATGATAACAATTTGGAGAGGCCCTTGTGTCAAGGAAATTCACCCTCTTCATCCCTTGCCTAATGTTTTGACATCAGGATGATGCACTATCTCTTTTAGTTATATCTTTCCTATTGGAACCACTTTTTCTACTTAGCTGACTTCCCTCTCTATTTTACCCAGTAACTTAGTTTATTCAGAGACCTTCTTCACTTCTTTAGACTTGGAAGGGACACAAAGGTTGTGACAGAGCTTCAAATCTGACTGTTCAGTTGTTCTATTTTGCAAAATAAACCCAAACCACCCCAGACTTTATTTTGCTTTGCGTTTTCAGAATATTACCTTCTGCCAGTTTGTGAGGGGTTTGGCAATTTGAGAGACTTTTCCACACAAAAATAAATAATTCCAATTTTTACCTATGTGCATGGCTGTCAATAGAGAAGGCAGGCCAGGGTTTATATGGGAGATAACACTACTCTTTCTTTCCCACAGTTTATTGTGAAGGAATGGTAGCTAGTGAGCCCCTCTCATGTGCAGTAGGTATCCCACATGTGGAAGTGCAGCATTCCATGCAGCTGAGGGAGAGGGAGGAATAAACAAACTGCTGTTTTGTCTGGTTTTCTAAGGCAGATATTAGCTATTATTTGACATTATACTGAGATAAAAGGAGGTTTCATTCCTTAGATACCACCCCTAATTTTTCTGTATTTTCTTTTGTTTCAGGACTGAAGATGGGCTCAACACTTCAACTTTTACTGAGTCACTTGACTTTTCCTTGTTTCTTGCTAAGGAATTTCCTCCTCACTGAAACAAATGCAAGCCTCTCTTCTCATGTAGTCACACTTTCAAGGGGCAAGAAAGAGGAGAAAAGGGGGAGACAGGAAAGAAGAGATGCTTGCAGAAGTTATCTTGAAGGAAATCAATGAGCAATTCCTCATCTCCTCTCCAGTCACATTTTGTTCTGAACCAAGTGTTTCACTTGAGCCATAACTAAGAAGTAACAACGAAAACATTAAGCCTGAAGACAGCTTTAAAAGCACCTCATTTTGCTAATCAAACATTATCAAAACAAGGTATTTTTCCACTGCTTCACTCCAAAACATAGATTTCAAAGGGTCTTTTTTGGGGTTCTGGTTTTTGTCTTTTTCCTCTTACTCTCTGAAGAAACTGCAGCCTGCTAGTATGAAGTGTATGGTGAGGTAGGGAAAGTGAGGAGATAGTAAGCCTCTGGAGATTGGATTCTATTCAGAAAATGGATGTCTCTTGTTCTCTGCCATTATTTATGATTTAAGAAGGAGGTAGGAAGGGCTTTTTTCCCCCTCCAGACCCCCCTCACCCTTTCTCAATTTCCTTGATGGGCTATGCAAGTCAGACCCTGAGAAAAGAAGTTGTCTAGGTAATATGCGGTATAACAAATTTGCAAACTTATTCTGGTCCATCAATAATGACTTCCCTAAGGCTTCAGGGTTTTCTAACAAGAGAGATGGGAAAACATAATGCCAAGCTTTCCCTGATTGAAGGAAGAGTTGTTCTGGCTGCTCTGGCTGCTAAAGTTAATTTCTTCTCTGATGTTTGTGGCAGGAGGGAACAAAACAGGCAGAGAATAATGCTTTCACCATCTGCTTCAGGCAGGGAGTGTCAGGAGCAGTGTGCAGTCAAGGACTGGGTTATACTGGGGAAAAATTATTTATCTTGATGAATTTGATGCTTAGAGAATGAGCAGAGAAACCTGAGAGAGCATGCAGATGTTTAGTCAGGGTTGTGTGTGTTCCATGGGTGGCTTATCTAGCCTTGATTTCACAAAAAGACTAAAATTAAGTACAGATGTGGTCCATTGCTTACATTGTACTTGGCTTTCAAACAGTGATAATCATGTGCTTTATCTTGCCGCATGAAGGCCCAGGTAAGTAGGCTGAGAAATAGCTCTGTGAATCAGGCTGCTGAGAACAAGCAAGGAACAAACTGTACAATGAGACATAGTCACTAAGTAGGTTGTACTGTCTCTTGTTTCACATGCACTACTGTCTTGCTTGAAGGACATAGTTCTGCCTCTTAGACCTGAGCAGAAAAGATGTATGGACAGAACTGGCTCTCTGTGGGACCAAGAACTCTGCTCTAGTGTAATTCTAAATATTCTTTGCAGGGTTTTGCAATGCTGTCCATATTGCTGCCTCCTCTAGTTCATTCTAAGACAAGAATTGGCATTGCAGACTGGCAGTTGTACCAAGTCTATCCAACATTCCAGTTTTGGCTTGGCCTGAGATTTCATCTGCAGGCTGGAGTTCAGGACTGTACGCAGGTTCTTTCACTTGCCTGACTTTAAAGAAAAAGGAGAAATATCTGAGCAGTTTCTTGCTTGCAGGCAGCTATTTGAGAGGGGCAGCTCTCTGAGAGGAACTTGTTGCAGCTTCAAGCTCTGCTTTTTCTACATTTATCTATATCATCAATGATTGTCATAGGAGATGATGTCTGTAGTAGAAATTAGGAAAAACAGAATAGAAAATGGTTCTGCATACTCATCCTGTGAACTCTCCTGAGCCTCTGAAGCTGCCACTGGGTTTGCCAGCACAGCTCACTTGTGCAGCTGTCTGAGATGATGTCAGTGTTCTACAAATTTCAGCTAAAATGTCAGAAAGGAACAACTTTCTGTGACTTCTAGTGCTCTTGCCTCTGATCAGGGGAGCAGTTTGTTCTGCTAAAAGCAAGTAATTAAGCAGTACTTCTGGATGCCTAGTGAGTTCCTCATGGAGTCTTGCAGTGGTGATAAGACAAAAGGCAAAAATAGAAGTAGTGATCTAAAGCAAATGACTGAGCTGTCTATTCCGGGTGTTCAAGCTTGTGCCGAAACAACTGCATGAAAAAACAGATGCTGGGTTAAAACATCCTGGCCTGTCATCTAGGAATGCTGGGTTGAATACTGCACCCTGCTAGGGAATTCTCATATGCTCTTGGTTAAGGCTGTCCCTGACTACAGAGTCCAGAAGTTGTATTGTAGATGTAATAGGTGTGAGCTGGTCTTAAATTGCTTCACTCAAGTGTTTTGATCATGCAGCTGCAGCAGCATGGCAGTCATTTTGCTGTGAATGCTGCACTTCCACAGCAACCATGCGTGGTGTATGTTCAGAGCTGGCTTGCTGGTGTGCTTCAGCTGTAGTGCAGGTATGGTGTCAGTCACTGAATTTCATCTCGATGGCTTCCTCACCTGTAAATAGAGCATGCTGAGGCTTTCTTTTCTCTCACGGCTTTCCAGGGGAAGGATTGTTTTTTGTCAGGTGTATGCACATATGTGTAGAGACAATGGCATATTATGAGAACCAAATTACCTCTAAGCACCTCAGTAATGTGTAATAACTCCAAAATAAGAATAATAATTTTGTTTAGGGAAAAATTATTTACTTTGCAAACTGCCATTTTTCTAAGGAGCATGCCTTCTAGTATAGAAACAGATTAGGTGTATTTTCTATTTACTCTTCCCACTCTACAAGTATCTTCCTGTAAGCAGTTGCTCATCCTTTTGATATACTACGAATACTGATTGCCAGTCTATATATAAGAGATTATCAGGTTGAGCTCAAGCCCTCTTGCTTCACTTACGGAGCTACAATAATTGTGTTCTACTCCTTAACCTTCCTAACAGCATTTCAGTGTAGAGAAGAGATTGCTTGTGTCAAATAACTTAGAAAAATGAGGAATTTAGTTGGGCTTTTCAAAAGCTTCAAATTGGAGATAATCCAGCTCTGAGGCATAAGTTGATGGCAGTGTTGCAAACTACAGAAACTATGCTCCAAACTTGAAAAATGAGCTGGAAAAGATCAATATGCTTTGTCTGAATGTTTCTTTTGCTGTTTCTGGAAATGCATTACAAGGAATATAAGAAACTATAAAAGGCTGTATAGAGAAGAAGGCAATATGAACCTGGAAATCCAGGGGTTATCCTCCAACTTAAAAGTTCTATAAAAACCAGTCTTGCAAAGCTTAATTGTGTTCAGCAGATATCAGGAGGCTTAACTAGCAACCACAAAATTGAACTTTTATACTAATATCTTGCTATTAATTTTTCTAGCAGTAGGTAACTTCAGGGTATTTTCTGTCAAGTTGTTACTAATGGAACTGTAAGAGCATAACCTGGGTCAGCTTAGGTGCTTAGGAAACATTCTTCCAGATAGTTTCACTCTAGCAATGACAGAAAAAGTCACTGTAACTTTCAGCAGTAGTCCATTTTAACATTCTACCAGTTCAGTTTCAAGTGACCTTTGAGTTGAATGCAGTTGTGCTTTCCAGAGCTTTCCCTTTTGAGTGCTACAATTTTAAATGCAATTATCTGCAATCATGTTCATGCTCTTGCTTGTCACTGGTAGCAGTAGCTCAACACAAGGCTGAAGGATTTTAGTCTCAAACTCTGTACTCCTTTGCACCACAGCCAAATTCTTACTACTGGGTTGTATGTAGAGCCCCTATGTAAATAAGTACTGAAGTATTTTTACTGCTCTGTAGCTTAGTCTGGGAACTACCTTGTGGTGGTGTTGACAAATACAATCTGGGAGACTAAAAAAGAGGACTGAAGGGGTAAAAACCTGAGATGTTACTTAGTAGAATACAGAAAATAAGGTAATCAATGGTGACATGCAAGGTGAGGGGAAAGGACAGGATGACTAGCAAATAAAGCTAAATAATACTAAGAATCTACTATTCCCTGGGGACTAAACATATCCTTTAGACAATAAGAACATTTAAAAAGAAAAAGGCAGAAGGAGGGAGAGGGAGAAAATGAATGCACTAAAGTACTGTAAAATACTGCTAGTGATTTAATCATCAGCTCTGTATATTCAAATTCATGTCCATAGGGTCATACAGACCCTATGATGCTTCTCTATGAAATTAAATGTGCCTCAACTCACTGACTTGAGCAGGTCAAAGCTATTTATTTCTGAATTAATAATTAATAAAAGCTATTTCTTCCGTACACAATTATTGCAGCTGTGTACGTGAAGTAAGAGAGCTTGAGCTCAACCAGATAAGCTCTTATATATAGTCAGTATTTGTAGCACATCCAAGTTATTTCATTTCTTTATTAAAGAGTTGGAGCTGAGTTTGTTCTTCATCAAGTTGAAGCTTATGTACCTCTGATATGAGCATAAACAGCTGGTATCAGCAGTAACGTCCTGCTGTCATCAGGATAGAGATCTTAAATCATATTTGACTGGAAGTTCTTGAGACTCTTCCAGCATGAAAAGGGGCAAGTAACCACCTTGTATGTGGAGCAAGGAACCGTATTTTATGCAGGGCAGGATGTGCAGAAGAAAAACTAGGTCACAGGAAAGTGCCTTGGCCACCGGGTTTATGGCTATTTTAGGTTTACTGACTGGCTAAATCTCAAATTGAGGAGCCACAGGAAGTGGAAGATTTGATATATTGCCTACACTCCAGTTCATGTTTGCACATGACAAAGCCAACAGCTTAGTTAAATGTGTATCACCTGATTTAACTGGGTTGTGAAGAAAAATCTGAAGTTAACTGTTTGGTATATGGATGAAGAACAGACAAGTTAAGGTTTATTTAAATATTATTTATTTCTTTTAAAGCAGCTAATAAGTACTGGTGTCACGTGGAGTTCTTCAAATGAACAGAGTCATCAGTGTGTAGAGAATGTGACTCCTCTACTGGAAGAGGTGAAAATGGTCAACTTTTAAAAATATATATGTTGACTTTCAGTCCCTGCGAAGGAAGGTCTTGCTATGCACTTTTATAGAACTGAGACTTGAGCACTCTACTACCTATAACCTGGAATAGTTGTGTGTATTAGTGGACCATTTTGTTCTGACTAGTATGAGGATGGGGAATTGACTTCAAAAAGGAACAATTCAAGCTGTACCTAGATTCCGTATTTCAGCAGGAAAAAAAATAATTGCTGCCTTATTTGTCAGAACTGAAAAGTACGTGGGCCTGTGATAACTCAGGGGAACAAGGCAGATAGCCTTTCTGTACCCATTAATAGCTTAGCTGGAAGATATCAAAAGTTTTGTGAAAGATGTGTAAAAACCCTAATCTGGTAAAGGAAAGGAGAATGTTCACTTTCAAGTTTTACGACGTTATTGGGTTGACTGAGGCAATAGAGAGTTGTAAGTGCCCATTCTGACTTTGGTATAAATTGTGTCAGTTTAAGTGACTAGATAACTGTAAGACATAGTGTCTGACAACTAAGACTATCAATAGAAGGTCCTACAGCATTTACTGAAGCTGTTTTCGAACAAAGGTGATATGCAATTAGCACACTTTTGACTTGCATTCCTGGTAAAGTTAACTCTGTGAAACTGCAGTAGACACTTGTGCAGAAGCAAAGTGAAATGTTGGCACTTTCTCTAGTGAACTTAAAATTTCAGTTAAACATTTTATCACTGACATTTCATATATGGCACTAAAATGACTCAAAGTTACTGTTACTGGAGTCTTTTGTGCTATTTCTTTATGAGGAATGAGATTAATTGGCCCAGTGTCATTGAAAGTATCCTTTTAAAATTATTTTTTGTGGCTTATTGCAAATTCTTGACCTAATGTCTATATACCAGATTCTGAAGAGGCAAGAATTTGAAAATCACATTAAAAAATCAAAACTGTATGGTTTTGATTATGTCCAGGTGTATTCTGAGCACGTCTGAGGTTTGCAGAAGGCAATCACACAATTTGCAGGGTCCTCTGGACTTGGGGCATTTCCTTCTCCCTGATATGCGTGCACAGTTCCCAAAGCCTACACGCAGAACTGGTGATCTTCTGTAACAAAGGCACTCTAGCTGAAGCCATCTTTTGCCTAAAGTTTTGAGCGACAACGTAAATATCAAAAGGAGATGTGAATCTAGCAAAGCAAGTAAGCCAATATAAGCCCAACACCTAATCAATGCTGACAACAAGTGGTGCGCTTTCAGACAGCAGGCTTGTGCTAATACTAAAAGATGAAGTGGTAAAATGCATAGGGTTTTACTCACGTTTTGAGAGTCTCTGGGATATGTGGTTTATGCAGTGGTACGTGTAGTCTCATGAATTCTTGCAGAGTGTGCTTTAGAGATGAGGGCATGGCCCTAAAAACCTGTATTCAACCCACTTGATCTTCACAGGTGTGAACAATGTCTTGTAGAATCGAGGTCTTGAATGAAGGTACTGGAGGTCGACAGCACAAATTAACACAGGCTTTAGACTCCAGAGAAGACTGTGCTAAGCTTTCAGATCAGAATACACTTAAAACAGACAAACGCTCAAGCAGAACTGTGCAACTGAAACCTGTGTCTTTGTTACTGTAGTGTCCTCTTAAGATCAGTGACTTCTGCTTGAATATTTTTGAGTTTATTTGGTAGTGACAGTTTGAAATGAGTGAAATGAATTGAGCTAGATTTGGATGAAAAGGCTTGTGATTAATTGTACGTTCATTTTTATTGTCTATGGAGGGGTTGGAAGGAAGCTGAAAACATCTTTACTGGGTACAATTCAGAGGATAAGTATGTTTTTGTGTAGAAACCTGCATTCTCGGAACACTTCAGGCAATACTAAATATTTTCATTCCTGTAGCTTTCTGTCTGCAGAACTCGTCAATCTGGATAACTGTTCTGTTCACAGGTGCTAAACCCATCAGAAGTCCATTTTTTTTAAAGAAAAATAAAAATCCGAAACCACCAAACAAAAAAAACAACCATATCCTTTTTAAAGCATGTTTGTGTGGATAAGGTGTTGGCTGTGGCACTTATTTCTTGTTGTGAAATTATGCATGCTGCAAAGATTGTGACAAGATATACATAAAAGGAGCTGGACAGCAACTTGGTGCTAAAATGGAATCTTTGCTGCTTAGTGCAGTAAGTCTCTGGCTTGGGAATAGAGGACTTGCCCTGCTGTGTAAATAAACAATTGGAGCATTGCGTTGTCCTTGATAAAGATAGCTTTATGCTGGAGTTTGACAGTTCCTTTATCTCCAGTGAACTAGAGGCAGTTTCCTAGTAATATTTAGGGAGAGTTGAATTTTAGCATCCAGATTTAGCATCCTGGAGCTGTTTATTGCTTGCAATAGCAGTAACAGGACTAAACCAGGATGTTTTAACTGGAGCAGAGTTATGCAGGATTTTTCAAATAGCTTTCTACTGCTCGGCTTCCCAGTGAAGTACAGTCAGTTTCTTAAACTGAAACCCTGAAAATGTTCTACCTGTACAGCTGATTTCACTGGTAGGAGTGAAAATGTGAGTAAATGAAGCCTTTTACAAGGTCTCTATCACAGCAGGTGTGTTGGAATGGAAAGGTGAACTTGGCTGAGAGAGCATCTCCTAAATGGCCATTACACATTGGAATGTCTTACATCTCAGTTGCAATAGCTCTTATTGCGCTGGAGGAAAAGGATGCTGTTGGGATATGTGAAGATTAGTAAAAGTTGGAAAGATGCAAGCATTTTCTTTGTCTGAACTTGATCTTCATTAAATCTTCTGTCATGGTTTCAGCCACTATAACTCACCCAGTTTGCTTGCTCACTCCCTTTCTTTCTTCCCCCCAGCTCCTGGGGGAATGGGGAGGAGAATCAAAAGAATGCAGCTCCTGCAGGCTGAGATAAGAACAGTTTAGTAGCTATGGTATAATACAAATCACTACTGCTACCACCTATAATAATAATGACAAGGGAAATACAAGGAAAAAGAATACAATCGCTCACTACTATACCCAACCTGACCAAGCAGTGCACCCCCACCCTTCCAGGTCTCTGCCCTCCGCTTTTACATGCTGGGCATGACATGCTGTGATATGGAATACCTCTTTGGTGAGTTTGGGTCAGGTGTCCTGTCTGTCCTTCCTCCCGGCTTCCCCTCCTCCCTGGCAGAGCATGAGACTCAGAAAGTCCTTGGTCAGACCAAAACATTACCAAGCAGTAACTGAAAACACTGGTGTTATCAGCGCTGCTCCCAGGCCAAAAGTCAAAACCACAGCACTGCACCAGCTACCAAGAAGGAGAAAAATGGCTGTTGCTGCTGAACCTAGGACATCTTGCTTAGTTAAAAAGTATTTTGCAAAATGCATTTTCCTCCCTTTTTTTCGAAAGAAACCTCTCTCTGAATTATTAAGGAAGAAAAAAATCAAACACAAACTGGATGTTGCTGATATCGCAAGGGGTGATCTGAATTTATTTAAACATAATGGAGCTTTTTTCTATTGTTGAGCCATGAAGTATTTGAGCAAGCAGACCACTTTGACTTCACTTTAACTCAACAAACCTGTACTCATGCAACACTGAGGCTAAGACAAAGGGGGGGGGTGTGTGTGTAAAGGTCACATGGATTAATCCATCTATGGAAGGCTCTGTATACTCTGTTTACTCTGAGGTTGCCTCCCCACCCCAAACGCTTCTGAAATGTATGAACTGTGTGGTGACTAAGTGTTAGCAAAGGTAACGAACCCTTCCTTTCCTTGAGAGACTCTTGTAGCCCATAACCAGAACCTGCTGTTTAGTTTCATGCTCTGGGGAAGTGATCTGCCATCCTCCTCTCTGAAGAGAGATGTCCTTTGTGAGCCATTTGGTGCTTTATAGACTGTGCTTTGAGAAATGTTGTTCTAGTTGGAACAGTTCTGCTATACTCACACAACTCTGCTTCCAGGTCTTATCCTTTGAATATTGCTATGCTTTTTTGACTTCTTGAAAGGAAAAAAACCTTCATCTCATTTAATGGCTTCATTGGGAAGACTGGTTGTGCAGCAGTGGCACTTCTGTGGCTCTATGGTTGAAAAATGCATTGAAGAGAACCATAGGAAAAAGCCAACAGCAGCCCCAAATAAAACCATAATCATTATCCCATAATTGTTACTGTACTCCATCTAGTAATGATTTGTGTTGTATTCCAGACCTGCAGGAAATGAACCTTTTGTTAGCTCCCTCTGTTTTGGACTTTCTTTTGAGATGACAAAGAAATTTCTAATTGGTATCCTTTCTGCAAAATGTATTTAAATGCTTCTAGATAGGGCTACTAATCTACTGTAAACTGGTATGGAGGGGGGGCTTTTCCCTGAGTTCCTTGAAAGCAGAAAAGTGCCCTGAATCTATTCCAGTTATTGTATCTGGTGAAGTTTAGTCTTTCCTTGTTCTACTTGTCTTTCCATGACCACTATCCAGCAGAGGCAAATAGGACTACCTCTTCTATCTTCAGCCAAAGTACTGCTCCCCTTTCTGCTGCTCCAGTAACTCTTTCTGCAACAAATTTTTTCCAGTTCTGAAGTGACAACTCTTACTTCTGGTAAAATTCCAGTCTCTGATAACAAAACCTTTTACTTTGGACCTGTGTTTCTGTTTCCCAATGACCAATAGTCTCTGGTTTTTTGTTGCTTTTGGCTGTGGTGCTTCTACTTGGGGATGCTATATATAAGCAACTCTTTGTCGAAAGATTATGTAAGCCAATTCAGTCTTCCCTTGATTAGATCAAGTCTGGTTGTGTCTGCTATTTTTCTTTAACTAACACATACTTTGAAGTGAGGAGAAATGCAGGGTCCCTGGAGAACTTAACAAGTAAATCCTGAGAAATTGCTTCTGGTATTATCTCATACTGATCTTTTGTTCTCTGAGAGAGCTTTTCCCTGCCTCTTACGTGTGGAAATAAGAGTATGAAAATAAGTCCAGGTACTTGATGTCAATTATAGTGGTACTATTTAAATGCAAATTTTGTTTTGACCAGGCTGATCCAATAAAATGAATAGAGGGCATTTATGTAAATAAGCATATTGTAATAAGACAATGAAGTATTTGTAATTTTGGTTGTTAGCATTTTCCTTTCTCCCCAAGGATGAGTTGGCTAGGTTTTTAGGAACACAGGGAGGGATGGGAGTGGCACTTGACATTCAGTGTTGTGGGATAAATTTACGTACAGCCGTAGGCTGCAGACTGAAACAGATCAGGCTCATTAGATGCCAAACAAAAGAGAGGACTTGTAGTTTTTCATTAGTAGCATGTTAATAGGAAACTGTTGGGAAGCAATCTAATGTCAACCTTTGGAGACATGATTTTTAGATCATTCAGGGCATTTCACTTTTTTAGGGGTTTGGTCTTCATCCTGTCACCCAATTTGGAGACTTAGTAGCAGCGCGCTCGCTAACATAGTCACATGAATGAAATTCATTCTTCTACACATTGTGTATACAAAATGGCTCATTTTCATACTGGTACCTGAAATTATTTAAAAGAAATCACACTACTAATGTAAGTATCAAGAAAACTTCAAATGTTGAAATCTCTTATTTAGATAAAGCCTAGGCTATGTTTTCAGATGTTCTCCATAGTTAATAGTGGCTAGGTGACAACACCAGAAAGACTTGGAATGGAATAAATTGCCCTTTAGATGCGTTTTTCCTCTTTCCATATGTTATGAAAAGAAGCTGAGTGAGTTTAGATACCTATAAAGTTAGGAAGATTTAGTGAATCTTAAAGGAATAAATAGTTTTCCTGATTGCTCTGAGAGTCGGCATGCACTGACTTGGGATACAAAGACTTGCAGTAGTAACATTGTCTGGGATTCAGTTCTACTGTGGAAGAATTCCCTTTGAAACTATAATTAAGTACCTGTTCAGTGGAAATAAGGTTATTTTATGCTTTCTCTCACTCTAAGGTACGTATGTACTTAAATATTTGCTTTCTAATTTATAAGAAATAGTGAGATTTTGAGACAACCACTGACTATCTTCATCTTGTTTAGGAGGCACTCCAGGTAAGAGCATGGCCACAGTTCCTTTGAATGTGGCTTGTGTGTAGTCTGCAGCCTGAACACTCTAGTGAGCTTTTTGTCTCAAACTTCCTTCATGGAGAGCTGTGGTAATCTAAGAAATGGATTTACACACAGCAGTGAGGTATCACAAGTTAAAAGCATGAGTCCAGGTCATGATAGCTGGCTGTTTATCAGTGTCATAGAATAAATATCGTGTTCCTATGTCTGTTTTAGCAGTGCCACTGCCATAATTTATCAAGCTGAGAACACCATTGCATTCTAAGTCACTAGTAGTATTACTTAATATATCATAGTGCATTTGTGGTGATTGATGAATAACTGTTAAACATTAGACTCTTTTCTCTTAATGATCATGTACAACAGCTGTTAGACCATTGAAACAGTAAGGTAGAACTTTCTTATTCTATGATTTCTATATTGACTATTTATATAAAATGAAACTGTTACTCAATCTATCTCGCTTATAGGAAAGGTTTCCTTCATCTTAGGACTGTGATGTATTAAAGATTCTAGATGATACATAGTGGTGACTCTAAGACCCCTGTGCTCTATATGAAGTGAAAGTTTGGCTCCAGAAATGATGTCTGAAGGTACAAGGCAATGCATGGAAATGAAAAATATCTGTTCATTTTGGGAACTGATGGATTTGATGCAACTCTTATTGCTAGATTTGGATGTACTATGTGGCTATACCAGCATGAAATACCTCTGTCTTGTCTCATTTGCTTAGTAGATAAAGGCCAGGCTTTTAAAAAAGCTGTACTTGTATTTTTCTTTCTAACTCTTTAAAGAAAATTCTACTTTTGTTCTCATTCTAAGAATTGAATAAGCTTTAAAATTCTGAATCTCCTTATTACCCCTTTTTGAAGGGGACTGTCAGAATTTGCTAGTGAAGTAAAAAGTAAATGTTCTCATAAGTCGGTTATAAAGGCGTGTGGATGCTTCAGTAGAGCTACAAAAGGGAACTAATTTCTTCTAAACTATACAGAGATTTAGAATAATTGTTATACAGTCCTATTGTGTTCCATTCTATCTGAATTTTCTGTAATGGTATGCTGAACAAATAACTTGCAGAAAATAATCCATCTGGCAGTCCTGGCTCTCTACTTCTGTTCCTGGAACATCTTCAGTTATATCACAACTTTTTAAAACTAATTACCGGAGCTGTGCCATGAATTTTTATAGGTAATTGAGAGTATTATAGACACGGGGGTATTCTAGTTCTCTCATCTTACTGATATTTGTAATGTGCCCTGTAAGTCTCAATTGCACAAAAGCCTATGAAATAAGAACATCAGGAAGATGACCATGCTCCTGTATAACAACCAATGGATATAAAAAGCCCACAGGTGTTTTAAGGAAGCTTTTGTTGATGTTCACCAGCTGTTTCCCCTGGCTAACCTACAGAATGGAATCATCCCTCAGGGGTCAATGACAAGAGTTCTTGCTGAATAAAATCTGACCTTATGATTCCAAATTCCTGGCCTTCCAAAGGAATGTAGAAGGATTTTGTTAAATTAGATTGTTAGTAATGTGAGAAAGTGGACTATTTAATTAACATAGGTATTCAGGAGTACTGAGACTTGTTATGTAATTTCTATATTAAATTAATAACCATTTTATTCTAACACAGTTTGACTTGTCCATTAGTTTTCTAAGACACTTTTAGGGATTTTGATCTTAGTTTTGATATTTCTTTCCCTTTCTGATTTCTTACTATGTAATTTTGAACTAAGTGTGCCACATGGTTCTTATTTTGTTGATAATAGCAAACTTACTAGAGAGGAAGTTTGGGGGGAGTATTTTTAATATTAGGCCTACAACTTACACTTTAATTTGAGGTGACTGGAATATATGTTTGAAAAAGCTTTAGCAAAAAAATGCATGCTTTTGTTATAAGGAAGAATTCTAATTAAGCCATGAGATGTAAAGAGGATCCTTGAGAGGACTGTGTTTCAGGGGAGGCCAAAATGGTGTGCCTTTGGAAGAAGAGGCATATGAGTTGGGATATTAAAATAGAATAAATTATGGCTACCTATTCAAAACTCGGCAACTTCCTTATTCTGAAGCATGTCAAAAGGCATAGTTCTTGAATGATTCAAACCCAATTTGTTAAAAAGTAATGAGGTATCCTTACTACCAGTCTTGGTGCAATTACCATCTCCATAGCTGGTAGGACTCACTGAGGACTGAATAGGGCAAAGCCAGTTAACTTAGCCCAAACCACTGTCAGCAGCAGTATTTAGTTAGTTGTAATGACAACAACTAGGGAAACTTTTAATGAGCATCAGTGTGGTTTAAATGGAAGGGAGGGATGATCTGCAGATGGCGTATGGTAATGGTAGCCTGCCAAATTGCTTCTCTGGCATTGGTGAAATGATACCCATATGTTCCCTTTGCAGCCTGGCACCATCACTAGCCTGATGATTCCTATTTTGGATTCAGGTCAGCTGGAGTTAGCCTAGGGTTCTCTGCATGTGCTTAAACTTGGAAGGCCCTTACATCTCCCATGCGGGGCTTTCGATACTTGCTTTTGTCATATTTTAATAAGCTAAGGGCTATGTCACCACTTGGCTTATGTTGTCCCCCTGGAACCTCAGACATGTGTATCCCCACTCTGTTCCACTAACCATTACAGTAAATGTTTAGAACATGTGCAGAAGCTGGCATGAATACCAAAGAGAAGAGACCCAGTGAACCTACATCCTATACCACTCAAAGATGCAAGACTACAGTCCAGTTGAAACAGCAATGCACATGGGACTCCTTTTCTGGAAGTTATGCCTGGGTGTATGCTACAGGGGTGACACGATGCTACAGGGGTGACACATGCCTGTGCCTACGGATTCTGGCATCTATACTGCTGAGTGGAGAAGGTGTACCCAGCTCTGACTAAAGTTCTATTTTTGTACTGCTCTTGCAATCTGCATTTTTTTTTTTTGCATCTACTCTAGTTCTATGCACACTTGAAATTGTGAAATGAATATTTTAATCTATAATAACTTAAATAATGAACAAATGTACTTAATTTTGAGGATCAGCTGTTACAAACAGCTGAATTTTGAGCAGGTGAAAATAGTTCCTTGGTGTATCTAGGTATGCTAAAATCAAATCCAACTTGTTGGAGTGTGTGCTTTGTTGTTTTGTTTTTTTTTTTCTAGTTCACCTTTGGCTTTATTAATGCACCATGGTGTAGGCTGTGTCAATCTTCCCAACTACTTGAGTTGCAGACCTAATGGAAAACAATCAATTCCTGATTGGTTGTTTTGTTTTTTTTTTTTTTTAATAAGTGGTCTTGGTAAGCCATTGCTTATTATAATTTGTGTTCATATCAAATCATTGTGGGAAAAACAAAGTTAAATCTGGACTGAAACTATCTACTGAATCACCAGAGTTCAGTAGTGCAGAATCTTGAAATGGAAACCATTTCACAGTTGAATTGTTTCTAAATGTGGAAGTTTTGAAAATGCAGTTTCAACAAAGTTTTTGAGATGATCAAGGTTTGGGGAAATCTGGATTATTCAAGAGATGCAGTGTTTGCTTCTCGTAAGAGTTTAAAGTAATGTTAAAGTTTGGTGCTGTGGAGGAGCAAATAGATTCCCAACTGTAGAAGAAGACATAGCTGTGTGATAGACAAGAGACAGGAATAGAAACAGCAACACTACGTTAGTCCTTTTCAGTTTGGTTTTGTGGGAAGAAGGCAATGAATCTCTTCACTCAGTTTGTTTCCCCCTGAGTTAGAAACAGTTGTGGCATGTTTGCGTCATCAGAAGTGGTTCAGAGGAACACATGCCTTTTTAGGCATCAAAAGCTTTCAGTGCCAGAGGAAGTTTTATCAAACAGAACAAATAACTTGCCGAACACCAAAGGTCACAAAACTGGCAAGAGTAGGAGGCATGAGGATCATTTCCTTTAGTTTCTGTGCTGGCTTTGGAGCTCTGAAAGTGGAATATGCTCAGGCATAGTGGAAGCCTTATGAGCTGTCTACACCCTCTCTGCCTGAAAGCTTTTGCATCTTTGAGCATGAACTGAGGATCTTAATTCCACAGCAGCCTCCAGAAGGCACATGATGTGTGGGAACTCCTGGATGTTTCTGAAACTGGAGAGTTTCAACTTGCAGTCCTGCTGCAGCTTTTTAGGGCTGCAGGTGAAGTGTATACTGCTTCATCCTATTCCTTGGAGCTGCCAGCCCATGCTGAATTTCTTGGTTGATGCCATGAATGCGCTTTATGGTGACTGCTGCATGATGTTGAGCTGTTCAGTTCTTATTGAGGTGACACAAATGATTTGGCACAGCTCTTTCACTCTCTGGACTCATAGGACACAGCTGCTGTAAGCTTATAATGTTGTAAAGTCTAACTGTAGCTCTCCCTGTGCTGTTAAAATGGATGCCTCCTCCCGAAGCATTTTCTCTTGCACAGAGTAGCTTTGAGGAAAAGAAGAAAGGACTGTAGTTTTAATCGTGATGAGAACAGAAATGTAAAGGAAAACTTAAGTGGTATTAGAAGCAAAATACTGGTTACAGAGAACATTTGGATTCAGCTCCTAGCTCCTGTTACTTACAACCACTTCATTAGTTCTGTGTCTGTTTTTGCAAAATGATATATTTTCAGTAACTGATGTGCTTTAAGGTTGCAGTAAAAAGGAAAAGGAAGAAACTTGCAGTTGGCTCAGTAACAGATGCAAGTAATAAATAGCATATGGCAAAAACATTGTGCCCTTTTTGCTGCAGGGAGGCAAAACCTGAAGTGTTTGGTGTGAAGGTGAAACTAGATGCAGGGAATGCACCAAGAGCTCAACAGGCAGCAACATGGTCTCGCAGACGTGAGCCTTTACAAGTTCATCCATCTTGTCAGCAGTTTGCACTCTCTCAGCTTAATACTACTCTGCGTCTAGTGAGAACAGCCAGGAATTACTCCAGTGCTCCTTCAGCTGAAAGCTGCAGACAACAGGTGCACTACCCTGTTTGAAATGCCCACTTATGTCAGAAAGTCCCAACTTAATGATATTATCCAGTGTTTCCTTCCTGAAGTAGCATTTTTTTGGTGCGTGAAAATGAAAATGCGAAAATAAACCGCCTGTTTTTTTGTTCACCAATACTGAATCTCTGTAACTCATGCTTTAAAGATTGCTTGCTTATCAGACCATGAATAAGACTTCTTCACTGCAATGATTCAAAAAACTTCTAGGAAAACACAAAGCTCTTAAAGGTGAGACTTTGACTCTGCAGGAGAAGACTGAAAATCTTCCTATGAAAACCCCTATCAGTACATAGCTGCACCCTTAGCAACAGAATGACTTTGAAATTCAAACTACAATGATAAGGACTTCACCAGGAGAAGGATCATTAGTTCCAAAGTGGATTTTTTTTTTCTTCTAGCATGTGGCCCAACCAGAGACAGTACCTTCTAGATACAGAAGATTTTTGGTGAGGTTCTTGAAGTCAAATGGAACTGGAAGGGTTGGCAATGTGACTTAGAATGGTTCTATTACAAGGGAATTTTTGTTTGCTTTTGATCACACTTTTCAGTTATGGTCTGAGAATCTTTCTACTTGGCTCTGTCACCTTGTGAGATGCAAAGATATTTCAAAGCTTGAGATACTTGGAAGTGTTTTTAGGTAAGTGTCCCACTAAAAGGATTAAAATGTCTTTGCACACCTGACATGTTGAAGTTTGGGATGAAGATGCTAATGAGTGATTGCTCTTGAGGCTTATGCAGAGACTAGAGCTTTGGTCACAGTATTGAAATGCTCCTTGTGCTTTAAGGGGCAGTTCTGACAGCAAACAGCTTGCACAGTCCACTGAAAAGAAACCCCTAACAAATTCTTGAAGGTCATAAGGAGTTACCTCTGTGAGGAGCACATGGGTCCAAAACCCCATAGAAGCTATGCTTTGTAGTAAGTAATTTACTGAGGGCTTGCTGTGCCTCCCAGGGCACATGCTATTTGTGCTGAGAGTGTGGCCTTGCTGTCAAACAGAAATTGTGACCAGCATGAGATGATATGAAATTAATGGAGGTAATATAGAAATTATTTGTTGCCTTCATGTCAGTGTACTGAAAGTTTCTGCTAGGGGCATGTAATTCTAGTAGTAGTTCTTGAGTAGCTGTAGTAAATTTGTAACTTAACTCAGAACTCCCTCATTCTTTTGGTGTTTTAAAAATGAGTGCGTAGCAAGTCTATTACTAGCAAAAACATTGCAGCTCTAGCTGGGCACAAGAAAAGCGTGTTTCTAATGTATTTGATGGTTAACGGGCTGTGTCAGGCTTGTGGGGATAGCAATGTACAGAACAGAGCTTGTATATTGAACTCAGACTCTAGAAAGGATACTCTTGGGTAGACTTCTATGGCATGATTAAAATGTTTACAAGCAGAATTCCTTTTATGCTTTTTGACATGTTTTTATAGTTCAGAGATTTTACTTAAGGCTATGTTCTCCAAAGCTGCTGCTTGCCAAGTGTCTGGGTGCTTCATTGATCAGGATCAACGGCTTCTCAGTCCGCAGAGAAGCTACTGGAAGATGTTCAGGCTGATCTCTGAATATGCCCTATGCTGCTAAAACTCCTGTCTTGTAGATCCTGGGGGAAACAAAGGAAGTCCTCAAGAATTTCCAGTGTTTAACTTTATTTCTATAAATGATTTCAGGCTGACTGAAAAGCTACTGGAACTGTGGAGTTACCTGCCCAGCCCGTGGCTGTGCTGACTGCTGGACCTGACTGGAAAGTTATTTACCTGCTGGCATTGCAAAAAATCCCTTGAAGCATAAACTGTCTGGAAGCTCTTGGAGGGAGTGAATTTGTGTTGCCAATTGCCAGTCTGAGGAAAAAGAAGCACAGATAAACATGTGTTTGGTGTTCTTCCATTTGGGAAAGATTCAAACTTTTTTTTTTCTCCAAAATGGCTTTTTTTTTTTTTAATAATATTTGGATAAAACATTTTGGTCTTATCAAAATGTGATTTCCTAATTCACTTCAGTTTTAAACATTTCAAGATGCTTTAAAAGGCAACAGAATGGAAGTGTAAAACCTATGCAACATATTTTCTTAGAAAAAAAAAAACACTTTTATTCCTGTAACTCTGTCTGCTGTAAATGATGATCCTTTTCTGTTCTACAACCTGTAAGTGTTACAGAGTGTGAAAATTCACATAGGGATTAAGAAGTCTCCAGCTCTTTGCTGCATTATTGGTGTGACAATGTTGCACACCGTTATTGATATCACTGTAAGACTGTAGATCAGAACTGATTTTCCCACCCGATATGGCAACTGCTAGCAAGCACAATCTATGGGTATGAGGCATGAATGCATACACATGCTTTGCTGAGCACTGTGAGTAATCATAGGTGGAAACTAGCATTTCATTCCTGATCTGAGCCTGAATACTGTATTCAATACAAGTAAAAATACTTATTTAGTAAACCAAATCTCATTTAATTTAGCTTTCTGGTTATGATGTCTATGATTTTTTTTTTTCTTTCTGATGGACGCACCTACAGCATCCTAGGGTAACAACCAAGTTGCTGGCAGGAATCTAGGGCTGGAAGTCAGACTAAACAGCTCTTTCCTCTGCTTTATCTATCCTAATGAGAGTAGAAGACAGCGTGGCTTTATCACTCTTGTACACACTTTTTGGATGCTTTTACAACACAGTAGGTGAGAAAGGGCTAGGCAAGCATGTATTCATTACAATTTGCTTCTAAATAAATTCTGCATGTTCATAGGGTAGTGCAGTTCCTGAAATACTGTTATTGGTCTAATAATTGCTTCTGAAAACATGAGAAATGAGCTCGTTAATAAGTTCTGCTTTCTGAATAGTTACCTTTTCCCTTTTGTCTCTGTCTCTTGTCAAGTATATCGTGCTCTCTTCAAAGTAGGTTCTATCTTTTGTATTTGTACAATACTGAGTGACAGCTCTGCCTTTTCTGAACAGCCTCCTAGTGCTTCTGCCAAATAAAATGCTACAGAAAATTAAATTCTTCATGATATAAGATGGAAATGGGTACTTCTCAAAATTCTCTTATTTGTGAGATAATTACCTTCAAATGAGTAGATGTGCCTGACTCTTATACAACCCTGTGCAATTTCACTGAAACTAAACTTGACAACTGTTGGCTTACATTGAGTGTTTTGGTATTAAGAAGCATGCTATAACATCCCCAGGGATGAGCTCAAACCTTATACATTATTTCTAAACTCTCTAAACTACTTCCAACGATTTCAGAATTGCTAAGAAAGCAAACATTAAAGGAAACAAGGCCTTCTGACCTAGCAAAAAAAGAAATCATCCATCATGAACTGGATTATATTCTCTCCACATCCTTGGTTTTACTGGTTGTCCAGTAAAGGTCTTGTCAGGCCTTCTCTCGCTGCTTCCAGACAAAAGAAGATTACACAAAGAGGTGTAGCACACTGCAGGCAACACGACAGATCTTTTTTGTTCTGAGCCTTTGGAGCCTGGAAACAGCAAGCAATGAAGATTTGATACATAAAGAATGTATGGACAGATGAAAGACTGACGAGGAATTACCACCCTTCTCTTTAATAGCAGCACTGTTGTGAAGTACTTTGTATGTGCCTTGCTGAGAAGCTCCAGTTTTGGTGACAGCAAGCGAGATCATCTGCTTGTGGAAGACACTGGTGAAGTGGCTTAAGCATAAAATCCCTCTTCTGCATTGGACTTTACAGCAGCTAGGAAGGGTAAATGGCAGCCTTGTACTTATGCTGCTTACTCTGACCTCAAGTGTACAACTTGCGTCATTTTCTAGCTGTATATTTTTGTTTTCAGGTCACTGCAACAGTAATCCACATGGTTGGGTCCTCCTCAAGCAAAGAGGAGGGCTCAAACCTCAAACTGCAGGTAAAAGTCAGTGCATTTCTCCCATTACTTGTCATCTGTGGCAAGCTAATGTTCGATCCCTACACACTCTCTGTAGGGGGACTGCTCCAAGAAGATTAACAGAAGGTGTAAAACATGGACTTGGAGCTTTCTAGGAAGTGACAGTTGTGTTTTGGGAAACTCTTTGAGGTTCTGCCATATTTATTTGCCAAGCAGTGAACCCCAAATCTTCTGAATTATTTTTCTTCTAAAACCTTAATGGTTCCCAGCATGATTTCTTTGTTAAGTCTTTGATGAGGGGAGGGGCAAAGATTCTGAGCAGAGTTCAGTAGCCAACAGAAGCATGGCAACTTGAACAACAATCCTATTTACTACAGCTGTTTGAACTGCAGATTGATGGGATTTAATTAGAATTCAAGCAGAACATCCGTAGGCTGTGAAACGAGGTGGAAGTGTGTGGCTTCCTAATGAAACTCTGGTATCCATCCTTGGTGAAGGAAAGCAACTGCTCAACAGACAGCAATTTGTTGGTTCATGGTCTCTGTCAACTGCTACTCATCTATGGCTTTCCTGATGCTGTAGTTAATTTTGCTCTGGTGCAATTGCCTCAACCCAGTAGCATTTCAGATATGTGTGAATTGACACAAATATAGGACAGCAAGGCAGGGCTTGCAGAAATGAGCAATGTCACATGAGGCTTTGGATGATCGGGAACTTGTGCTTTGTAAGGCGTCTATATCATTCCAAAACCTATTTGACCTACTGAACCACCTTTTAGAGGAAGGTCAGAAAAGATCAACCCAGTGTCAATGCAGCTGCTCTTTAGACTGAAGCTGGAGAAGCTTCACTAGGAAGAGCCAAATAAGGCTAAATAAACATTAGGTATGCGTTCCTGTAGGAAATATGAACCCTCTGAAAAATGGTGGTGTAAAAATTATTACAGCTGAGGATAAAAGCAGACCTAAGGTACACTGGAACAAGTTTCCTAAAGAGGTAGTCAGTGCCCCAAGCCAGTGCTTATGAGGCATTTGGACAATGCCCTTAGAAACCTTCTTTAACTTCTTTGTCAGCCTTGGTTTGGTCAGGCAATTGAGGAGATGGGTGTTGTAAGTCCCTTCCGATTGATATACTCTATTTTATTTTACATTTTTTTACTTTTTTAAAAGTTCAAAGCATCTGCTTCCCACTTAACTCTGAAAGCCTTGTACCTGGAATTTGACTGGGTAAATATCATAACAGGTTAATCTCTGCCTGTTTTCATCTGACAAGACTTGCTTATATATATGTTGGGGAGGATGCTCCGCTGAATAAAGAGTACAGGTGAAGCCTTGAGTGATGTGATACTTGCATATAATACCTTTCCAAGTGTTACGAAGAATCTGATGTAGTTAGAGCCAACTAAAATGGCATTGATATGTGATCTTCCTAGGCTTCTCTCCAGTGTATTGCAGAAGAGGTGGTTTATGGTGGGAACTTCAAGTTTTGGCATGGCCTAAGTAAATGGTAGAACCTCAATGGCTGTTGAAGCATCTGAGCAGCAGTCCATACTTGATTTATAAATTCTTGAGTTACTGAAGGATGTTTTACCAAATAACTGGTAATTCAGACCAAATACTTTCCCCAAAACAGTTATTGAAAAATAACAATTAACTATTATCTTTGAGAGCATGGATTTCCTCAGCTTGGTACATGTACTAAGAGTGATCACTCTGTGAAAGTGAAGGGCGTGCACTATGCAAGTGCTGCCTGAGCAGCCAGCACTTGTATTTGCTGCTATTGCCAATGGCTGAACCAGAGAAATCTAGTTTTCAAAGCTTAGTTGTAGATTTAGTAGGCATATAGCTACTGTTTGTCTACTTCACTGGAATTTTGACAGTGAAATATATGTGTGTCTACATTCCTGAAATAATTATATCACTTGAGTTTCTAACCTTTCCCCTGAAAGTAGAATGCCTGAAATCAAGCTAGGTAGTGCCCTTAAAGGACAGAAGATACCAAAACCTCTGAGTTGAAGTTGTCTGTCTGCCCAACAGGTTAGGCAACTGAGTAGAGATTAAAACTGAAACAGGATATGAAAGATAACAGCATTCCAATTTTATTTCAGATGTGTCATTGAAACTCACTGATCTAAAGCCTGTGGGCCTTCTAATTAGGGTTGCCTAATGTGGTTCTTAACATTACTTCTTTCTTCCTGGCTGAAGGGGTTTTTTTATGTCACTGTTTCCAGCTTATTTTGTGAAAAATGCTTTTAAAAGTAGGATGTCCCTTAACAAGGACACCTGTGAAAGCAGTGGAAGATATGCTTATACCTGTCCTTGCTCTTGAGCTGCTATCAATGCAGAATTAAGGCTGCTGTTTTGTTTTGCTGGGGTTTCTTTCCCCCCTCCCTCCCCCCCTCTAAAGAAAGGGGAATGCAAAAAATGATGAAATAATACCTCTTCCTCCTTTGTACATAATGCATCTTACTTGCATCATGTGATTCACTAGTTGGAAGTTTCTTTAATGAAAGTAATAACCCATAAAGAAGAGTAGGTACCTGCCTGACTGGAATTGGCTTAGCTTTCTGCTTCTGAGTGGCAGAACCTTTCAGTAGTTTTGATCCACTCATGTAAGAAATTATTTGGGGATTATATGGCATTGATTTTCTAACCAAAGCCAAACTGAAAACTTAAAGTATTGCTTCTTCGTAGATTTAATAGCAGATTGAGTCAAGTATCTAGACTGCGCTGTGTCAGATGTTACCTTCATATCTGGAAGCATATAGCTGTGCTTGTCTGAGAAATCACAGCTTTCTCCTAGTATCCCATTGGTATCACTGGGACTCTGCCAACACCAAGAATTTTGACTTTTGTACCCTATAGTGTCTCTTATGGGATCAGCTTGAAGCTGAGCTCTACTTTCATTAGAGCAATTCACCAGGAGAGCAACAGTGTGCATCTGTGAAGTGCTGTAGCATTTATCTTTTCAACTTAATTGTGATGGGAATGCCTTCCAGTAAAAAGAAAAACTCAAAAATACTCTCGTGTTCAGCACACTATTTAATCAACACCATAGTACTAAAAACATTTCAGCTGTTTTTTTCTGGCTGCTTCATTAGCTTTGTATCTCTTCAATTCAGATCACATGATAAATCTGTGTCTCCATTGCCCTGCAATTTCTCTCTTTGGTAACAGCATCATGCTTCAGTGCCTTAATTGATTCATCATGCAATGTCTTACTGTGTTTAATAGGTTACTTGTTGGTCCACATGAGCTAATACTTCTGCAGTAGCAATCACAAGACATGCTTTAGACCATAAAACTATTTCCTACTGTAATTTTATACATTATATAAAGATAGTCAAACACAGGTAAGTAGAACCAATATTGTATTCATTCATGATAAGCCTGGTTTTGGTTTCTTTAGAAAAGCTGAAAAATCAGTTACTTTCCAGCATACCTGTTCTTATGGAAAAGCCAAGTAGGAGCCCAGAAGAGTTGGTAGAATATGTTAATTTACAGCAAGTTTCATGCTGTCATGTGAAATTAAACAAGCAGTCTACTGCCAACACTGAAAAACTCCTAGGATAAATCTATTTCCTCAGTTATATTTGGTGGTTTAAGGAAAAGTTATAGAAAAAAAAAGATTACATTATCTACAAATTCTGCAGGTCATAACTGCTCCTTTTAGGATCTGTTACGCCTCTGTAGTGCCTATTTGTTTTACACATGTTGTAATTTGGAAAGCTGTTCTGAGGAAAAATGAAAACATCTGCTTTAAACAACCTACATTCCTAGCTCTTACACTATCTAATACTTGCATGAAGCACATTTTGAATGCCACTGAAAGTTGTTATTTCTAGCCATTGTATTTGTGCTTGTGAAAGCCTAAGTATGAAACGGTGTGGAAGGTGGAACTCAAATAGTGTTTTTTCATTGTCCAAACTAAGAAAGAAATAACAGATATGCAGTGGAAAAAAAAAAAAAAAAAAGGCCTCTGCTTAAATACCAAGCTTCTTGTACTTATATGAAGGTTTTGCTTTAACCCAGTGCTGCTTGTGAGGAAGCTTTGGAAGTATGATGAGCAATCTGATGTTTAGGTGAGATGAAGATAATCCAAACTCTACTGCTGTAAAGGTATATAGGGCAACCTGATTTTGGAGATGCATTTTATACGTGGTCAAAGTAATCTAGATTGCATGGTTAAACTGTTTAATTTCCAGAGGTGAAATGGATTCTACCCTGCCTTATTCCATGCACATTAAATCAGTTGAGGAATAGCAAATATACTGTGAGTTTGGGTGTCTCTCATTTCAGTAATGAGCCCTACGTAATAGTGTCTTGATTGCAATAAAGTAGCCATTCCTACTATCTGATGTCTACTGCAAACACGATTGATATTGGCAGACTACAGCAGTGTTAAAATTGCAGTGTTTTATCTGTGCTAGGATTTGATATCAAGGTAGGTGCCTCTGTGCTTGAAAGCTCCAAGTCTTAGTTATACAGCATGTTTTTACATTCATTGGAGTTTCCAGAGTTGAAAGTACGGGGGGGACTTACCCTAGTTCTAAGGAAGCTATGTTGGGTAATGCAAACACTATAGTTGCTTCGGCTTGGTGCATTACATGGGGTAAGTTTCTCTGTCACTAACATTGCAAAACTACTTGGGCTTTATAGCAGCCCTTTTAGGCCTGTT
>JASSUY010019371.1:0-13018 GCA_032466535.1 Forpus xanthops | reverse complement strand
CCTGATACCTAGCCACGCCACACAGTCCCCCCCATCACCTGATACCGAGCTCGACTGCGCAGTGCACCCCATCACCTCATACCAAATCCTGGCCGTGCCATGCACACCCCCCTGCACCACCATCTTTTCGGGTCTCTCCCCTCTCCGTTTCTACCTCCCGGACATGACGTGCTGTGGTATGGAATACCTCTTTCGTCAGTTTGGGTCAGGTGTCCTGTCTCTGCTTCCGCCTGGCTTCTTCCTGGCTCCCCTCCTCCCTGGCAAAGCATGAAACTCAGAAACTTGGCAGCCTAAACATTCTAAGCCATAACTATAAATACTGGTGTTATCAGCACTGTTCCCAAGCTGAAAATCCAAAACAGTCCTGCACCAGCTACTACTTAAAGGAGAAAAATGACTGCTGCTGCTGAACCCAGGACAGCAAGTTATAAGGATGCCTGGTTTTTATGTCATAGCTTTCCCTAACGGTCCTCCGCATTCTCATAAGAAAATGCTTCTGATTTCTCAAGGCCTGTGCTACACCATCCGAAAAGGAGATCAATAGAACATGGAAATCAGTACATACAACATGGCAATGCCCAAGTACAATTGTGCGCAGGAGCTGAAAAACACCACAGCTCTATAATGCACTGCAAGTGGCACAGAACAAGTCTCAAAGGAACCCAGCAGATCCTAAATTCATTATATCTCTACAAGTAATTCCCATTCTCACTGCAGGCTTGCATTAGATTACAACAAAGGCCGTAATTACTTTGTAGGTATAGGATAAAATACACGATTCTTTAGTTATGGAATAAAAGTATCCCAACCTACTGACCCATCAAATGTATTGATAAATATATTGAAAAACAAAAGAAGAATGCAGCATACTAGACAGAACTGTCTAGGATAGACTATTAACCATAGAACATACACTCAAAATCAGGCAATTTGTGAACTGGAATGACAAACATACCCCATGAAGAGGACAAAAAGCTCAATTTATCTGCTGGAGAAAGTCTGAAGCAAAGCTTGAGCTACTTTGGTGAAAAGATAAATTCTCTTTACACCTTGCTAATAAATATTGGCTGCCTTTCTTTAAAGACTTAACACTCTGTAGTTTCAAATATGCATTTAGGAAACCTGAAAATTCAAAGAAACAAAGTAACTTTTGTATAATCTGATCTCATTCTCTACTAGACAAGCTAAGAGAGGCCAGCAGAACAAACCTGGGATATGCTGAAACAGCTATGAAAGCTCTAAACACCTACTGAGGCAACTTGAGTCTTTTGAATTAAACTCTACATTTGGCACAACCCCGAACAGTAAGTGGGTCTGGATAGGAAACCAATACAACACAAATTATTGGCTTTTCATCTAGTACACTGTTTATGGGAATTTTCCTTAAGTCCATGACACACTAAAAGCTCCATATGGACCAGCTCTTCTAAAGGCTGTGTACTTTCAGATGGGAGAATTCTCTCGACAAAACCGTCAACACTGTAGACAAGATGTGGTTATGAAGATACGAGATTATACATGCAGTAAAGCCAACTGCACTCCCCTCTAAACACATTGCTTTGAAGTGTCTTCCTTCCCCAAAAGATAACAGAAGCACCTGGTCTCAAAGATGAATTTTTGTTTGATCAGCGACAATGCACTGGCCCACCAAAACAGTCATAAAACAGACTATTACCACCTCGCCAACTTGCAATACACCTATGTCCAAATCAATCTTGCTGCTCTTCCCTATAAGGAACATGAGATCAGCCTTAAATTTCTGTGATTAAATTCACAGATGAAATGAGTTATGAAAACTAAACCCTTTTTATGGTAACTAAGAAAGGGAATCTTAATTTTCTCAGATTTCTGAGATCACAGCTACCAACATTGAAAGACCCTTATATCACACAGAAGCAAAGAGTGCATTTCTCATTTCCTTCACTTCCAGGTTTTCTAACATCTGGAAAAAAAAATCCAGCATTAAAACTGGCTCTAAAGATGCAGAACTGTGAGCAGAACAGGAAAACTTTTTCTTCCATCAAGGTACAGTATGACTAAGAATGCTGAAAATTGAGAAGTTGGGGTGGGGTGATGGGTTGGTTGGTTTGTTTGGGGTGAAGCTTTTTCCTGTGTGATTTCTTTTTAAATCACAGCTATTAGACTGACTTGCATTTTTATTGTAATGATATAATAGGTTTTGTTATTCAGTGTGTACTTCTTGTATTTCCAGAAGACTCATTACTACACAGCAAGGAAATGAACCCTTCCCAAAAGCAACGTGATAGGTGCAGATCACTTCAATTGACTTATTTTATGTTTGAAACTTGGACAATCCTAAATAAATTCTCCTGTGATAAAAAAGTACAAATGTAACAAGAAACTGATTATCCTTGATGTGGTAATTTTTACATAAATGAAATTAATCCAAATCATTTTATCTTCATTTCTGTAAATAGAAAATTAGAAAAGGTTCTGGGGTAAAAAAAAGAATTGTGACAAAACAATTGTAACCTCCTTATTTATTCTGGGAAAGATTATGATAATTCATCATACTTTCATGCACATAGCAACATCCAAGCAAGCCATAAGTCAAAGTCAGAAGGTTATCTAAACTAAAGACATTTATGAACTCTTTATTAAATTATTCAGTTACTTTTTTATTTCTTAATGGTGATGAATGTGCTACTTCTTAGATTACCATGAACTTCCAAGACTGGGTACTGTCTAATGATTTCTGCTGCTATATTAGGATTACAGTACAAATGTTAAATTGAAACTTTACTATATTTATGAACTCACATAAAAAAAAAAAAACAGACTGCAAGTATTCTTCTATTTATCTAAATGAAAAGGAACCTGCCAGATCTACTCTACTCCAAGGAACTGATGAGAACCACAGAAGGAAAGTAACATACAAAGTAATTTAACATGCTGGACAATCCAAATTTCAATTATGCTACACTTACAAAAAAAAATAGTTGAGTATTTCCTCACGATGTATGCATTTTAATTTAAATATAGTTAAATTTACACTTCTGATCAACAGGCACTTTCTCTGTCAGGACTATTCATTCTTTAGTTATAACAATTCCAGGGGGAAAATTCTAAACAATTCAGTAAATGCAGACATAGCATCCATTACAATTAAACAGCCAGTCTATGTAAACCTTGCAACTTGTTTTCATATCAAAATGACAGCATGTGGTAATGAACTTTCTGTTCAGAATTATAAGACCTGGAAAGGGAAAGAAATATATACTCCCAAATACTAATTACTCAGCTGCATAATACTCAACCTCGTCAAAAATCTGGAGATCAGCCAAAAAGTGTCATAAATGGTTTGACTTTGAACCAGAACACTATTTATCAGCATTCATAATTTCTATCTGTGCAGACAGATTGTGCTTAGTACTTAGCAATGAAATAGCTAAATATAACAGCAGTGCTAATTAGATCATACACAAACGTTTCAGAATTCTGATTATAACCTGGAAGTCTTCATTAAACTCAGCTATGGAACGTAAACCTCAACTGCTACAGCCATCACAGAACTGAAGGTGGGCATGTTCACAAGAGATGATGCAGAACCTCAACACATTAGTGGCTACTCACATCATGTCTGAAATGACTCTTCAGCAGCATAAACAACTAACTTGTCTGTATAGACCTACTTCTGCCTAAACTAACATCCAGTGCTTCTCCATACAATGAAGTATGGTTACTTATCCTCATTTCATGATATGGTCTTGACCAACTGTACAGTTTAGAGAAACAAAGTGCTGCTGACACTACGTGGAAGGCCAGATGCTGAGTCCCTCTGTATACAATCTGAGTGCAATGCACATTAACAACAGAGGGCACTTATCTTCTGTCTTTGCCTTTCTCCTCTCTCCCTATTTCAAACCACATACTAAACCTTTTATATCTTTTTAATGCAGAAATATATTCCATTTTGGCAAGCTTGCTGTCATTACTTATGAAGCAGGGATTTCTAATTGCTATGCTGAAATGACTTGGAACAATGAACCAATCAGGAAAAAAGTTGTAGTTTAAATATTGAGAACAAAGGCAGCACAAAAGCAACCTCCCTCCTCCTTTTCATATTGAGTGTTGCTGTTCTATGGTATGAAAAATCACTCGAAATGTCAGGGACAAAAATTTGTCCTATGAAAATAAACCCCAAACCAGTGACCTCATAGAGGAAAAAAGTTTTATTTCAAATAGAAATGTATAAAACTAATGCCCAAAAGGTTGTCTGTACTTATACAAATTAAATCACAACGTTTCCATGCAACAACTGCAACAAAACACCCCCAGTGACTGATATCAGATTTAGGGGTGTTTTTTTAAGTGAACAGATATTTGAAGATTGCTCATTTCACTTGGCAATAGCAGTAATTACCAGTTCAAGTTTAGAAGTTTAGTCAACATAGTAAAGAGAAATAGGATACATTTCAGAAATTTCAGTAAATTACTCTTAGTTCTCATTTTACAAGCTCAGTAATGTTGAGGTTGCCCCAAAATCAAAATTCAGAACAAACTTTGAATCTATTTAAATCACATTATAATTATTTCTTTTCTGGGACAGTTTTCAAGACTTCATTATATCAGTTGACGATATATATCCCAAAATAGATAAATTAAGCCTTTAATATAATCAAAGTTTTACTTACGTAAACTTGTTAAGAAAGAATGATTTAAAACTCATCCACTTACTTTGAACTTTAATGAGTAGAACAGACATAATTTGCGGTGTTAAAATTATTGAGGCACAATAAAAGCTAAAAATATGTCCTCGCAAATGGTGAAATTAATTTCCATAGAGTACATATGCGTTGTTTCCCACAATCAAACTGTCACAGCATGAAAACATTCTCCTGCATGTGGAGGTTTTGCTACCCATTTCCCTGGTGAAAGTGTGCAAAAGGATCTGAAAGAGTTATCAACAATTCATACAGTATCCCATATTTCATTAGACAGTACACGCAGAGAACATATCTTGACTCTGAAGGCAGATGAGGCAACAATGTTTTAAACGACTATTGACTCCACTAAATTTCCTGATAATGTCAGAAGACTGTAGTCTGTCAGGTTCATAAGAGACTCGGGATGATACAGGAATCCAATTATGCGAAGTCTATTTAGTTGTCCTGTTTGCTAAGCCAAAGGTTAACGAGAACTGCACTGAAAAAGCCTCCTGTGGTATTACAAAGTATTTCTTATGCTGCATAACATGTAAATGAAAAAGTATTTTAATCAAGTCTTTCTTTAACTCTTTAATTGCAATGGAGCACTACACAATGCAGCAAATTAAAAACTCATGATGGAAGAAGTGATTTTAAAAATCTGCCACTCAACTAAAGGCATCGTGACTAATTATTAAAGCAATTATTACTGAATATATCTTATTTACAATGGAAAAAGATGTCCAGGTCACAGAACCATAGACAGTCATTGCTAACATTAAATCTTTATAAATAGTAAGCTATGGCCTCTAATTTTAGAGAGAAATTAATTATGTTTTTGTTGCTAACACATTCAAATCTGTTTACACAGCTGACAAGTCTGAGCTCCACCAGACTCGAGCAGTGAGCTTTGGAGCAGATGACTCAACATTCACCAATTTCATTAAAGATGAAGAGGGGAAAAATTCACCTGCAACAATGTCACTTGTAAAAACAGACTTAAAACAGATTTATGAGTTTTACATATGTGAGGTATCCTATTCAAAAGGAAGGGAGGGGGGAATAAGGGAAAACCTAACAGCTGTGGGAAAACAGATTACAAGTGTTGAGTTTCCAATTCTTTTTTGAGCTAATGTAAACTAATAAAAAGCTAAAATGGATCCACATTCCAAAGACTGTAATTACCACATGACACCATGCCGTTAGTTCAGATCCTGCATATCGACTTAGATATGCTCCTGAATACATGGACATAGATTTACTCACCTCTCCCAAACTTAACTACTGTTTCTGCAAACACTACCACAGATGTACTGCACAAGTATAGTAGAAATTCAGATTTTGGCTTTTTTTGGTTTCTTTTATTTGTTTGTTTGGGTTGTTGGGGTGTTTTGATTGGCATAAATACTTTCCTCAGAGCAATACAAAATAGTAATTCTGCCTTTAAAGTAAAGAAGAGAAATGCACAGGCAAGTGCATTAAAGATAAGGGTAAGATGCCGAGAAAGCAAAGCCAGTCCTGCTGTCACTTTGTAGAACACTCAGATTCAACTTCTAGTTTAAATAAGTGTTATAAAAGTAGAAATGCTTTATTTTTCTGCATTTTTCTAAGGTAAGAAAATACACATACAACATAACTACATCATTATTTCAGCCTTTTAGGGGCTTCTTTGTTTTGTTGTGTTGCTTGTTTTGCTTTTCTGTTTTATTAAAGGTGGACCTCATTAGCTGGTATTGGGAACATCCTAGTAGAAGAAAATTATCTGAGCAAAACTGAGAGATGTGCTGTAAAACACACTGTAGGGACAACCATGCAAGGAAGCAACTCTAGTATTTAATGGATTTCTGCAGTTAAATTCTGCAATTTCATGAATTTGTAAACAATTCACAGTTAGCTGGTTATGTCAGCAAGGGTTCATATTGATCTCAGCTAGTATTTCCCTGCATTTCTAAGCAGTGGCAACTCTAAAATCTGCAACATTCTATTTGAGAATTGAATACATATTGCATTGCATTCATATTATTTACTATTTCAAAACACAATCTTGCAAATATCCATAAATTCTTACTGCTCCAGCAAGAACCGAAGTAGATACTCGAAAAGCAAATGAAGCTCTCTACCAATTTTAACAGGAACACCTCCTGCTTAAAGCCATATACAGGTTTAAGCACAGTTTAACAGTGAACTGAGTAAAGTACCTAACACGCACACCCAGGACTTTTTTCCTGAAGTTCAATCACTGCAATAGACTTCAATTTCCAAATTGTTGTACAGCCTTGATTCAGTCTAGGAACATATCACAGAAACATAAAATGGTTTGGGTTGGAGGGGACCTCAAAGCTCATCCAGTTCCAACCCGTGCCATGAACAGGGGCATCTTCCACTAGACCAGGTTGTTCCAGCCCAGTCCAACGTAGTCTTGAACTCAGCCAGGGATGGGGCAGCCACAGCTTCCCTGTCCCACCACCTTTACAGTAAATATTTCTTCTTGTCAAAAACACACACTAAATTAGACACACATGAATAATTTCCATGTGCTTCAGTAATCCAATACTTTAACCAAAGTCACTTACAGAGTCGTCTGTGGCAGAAGGCGGCCACCCTTCCCATAACTGGTGGCGGACAGGGATACTAGTTAGGTCGTACACATTCCGCTTTACCTGGTAAAAGAATTAAAAACATTAAAAATTGAACCTTGCTCTAACAAAAGCAATACAGGCAAATTGCATTATTTTCATCATAATCTCACTATTTTTGTGTGTTTCGTTTTCTAATTATTGCAAAATAGGTTCCTCCCAACACTCATAAGTTTTCACACAGTACTGCCAAGACCAATTAAAAGATGTTAAAGAAAAAAAATTAAATCGAAAAAGATTCATATGATTCATTATTACTTCAGCATCACAAATTTTCACTGTAAAAAGTATTGCAAAGTAATGAAATAGAAGGAAAGCAGAAGGTAATAAAAATCTGTACAGGTTTTGCTAGTTTATGTTACATCTAATGCAATGAGAAATGCACCTATTTTTTGCAAAAGTCCCTTGTATGGGACCCAAAAATAAAGTTGAATCTATTAAACATGAAAATATGAGTTAAGAAGCACATTTCCAATGAAGACAACACGTTTCAAATGTTTATTAACAAAATGCAAACAAACAAATTTTTACATCAACCCTTTTCTTGTGCTATTAAGGTAGAAGTTGATACTATTAATCATCTTTAAGTGATGGTTGTCAGGATGAAGGGAGAGGGAAGACAAGAAAGGGTTGGAAATGTTGAATACAGGAATAATGATGCAAAACACTAGAGTTACATAACTCTTTCCACAAAAATGAAAAACATTAACAGGGATAAAAAGGTGGGATTTCATCAGAGGTTTTGTGATAAGCAATTATTTACATTAGAAAAAGATGCATTTTTGTACTTGGGCTAGAGACTGATATCTCAAATTCTGAATACTATCTTATACCTGAATGTCAAGACCAGACAGGCAAGCAGCCCATATAAAAATTGCTCAGCTGGACCAGAACAGTGAACAACAAACCATTAAAAGAGATCAATGCTGGCTTTTGGTTTGTCTTCCATAAAACGGCTACACAGAAATACAAGATCTTCCCATACCTTTACAGGTCTACTTCACATACAGAGCTCAACAACCTATATTACATCCAGAAAAGCATTCTCAAATTAATACAAGTGAGGTTTGACACACCTTACTAGTATTTTACATGGCTATTGGCTAGTTGGAATATTTGAGGAAGTCAAAGTTATGCATCTCACTCCCAGCTCTAAGAGGGCTATACAGTCTAATGCCAACAGACACAAGAAACAAGTATTTGACTCATTAGATCAAAAGTTATTAAGGCAGATGGATAAGACTGACTTAAAGAAAATGCCACATCTACACAAAGTACAGTGCTCTTACTGTATTCCCAATTCTCAGATCATCCATTCAATTATTGTTGCTCATTCTCACTACTTATAGTAGTAGTATTTCATACTATTAAAGTGCCCTTTAGTAAAAACTGTGAAGAACTGTCTCACATTTCTGGATAGTTATATATATATGCTAGGTGAATAATCAATTCATTACTACCAGTTTAAAGCTTTATAAATATAAATACCCTGCACAGGTGAACGGAAAGCAATTGCTTCAGTTTAGTACCCAAGAGTAAAGATTAAAGTCTGACCATGTGGGTTCCTTATCTACACATTTCAGTATCATGACATATATTTGGGTTGGGTTTTTTTAGCTCAGCTTTACATTCATTGTATATGTTACAGTCATTAAAATATGTCTCCTTTTATTTATTTTTTTAAACTGGTAAATGATATATATACACCAAATAACCTCTATGTTAACACTGGAAATAATAATTAATTTCAAATACACATATGTATGTCAAATTCTTAGATACTTGCACATATGTATACACACACCCACCCCTGTGAAAAATGGAATAATGGAAGACTATACTCTATAGAACTTGATATGTGTACTGCTTCTTAACAAGAAGGTAGCCTGCTGTGCAGTATTTGCTTCACAGTAGTGGCAAGGTAAAGAGATGTCATTATTCTGAACTGACCCCACAAAAGCCCATCAAAATGTAACAGTACTGATCTGTGATCACAAAAATATGGTTGGAACTATTTCTCTCATTAAAAACCAGGATAAACTGTCCCTGTGAGATAAGTACTTTCCAGTCACACACCAAAAAGACTTCTTATTTTCACAATATAAAACTCTCAAATGAGCTACATTCAAATAACCAGTGAAAGTTTGGTACAGAAACGTGGGATCAACAAAACTACGTAATATGGTTTTCAAAAAGCCCTCAGAAGTAAAAATAAATAACCCAGAAGTCACATTCCTCAAATTCCCTTTTAAGTCCCAAGTACAACAGAAAGGCATTATGAAAAAAACAGTATTTCCCTTCTTTCATTAACTCATCTGTAACTGCACTGAATTCAATAACATTCCTCTGCTATTCTAAGCTTGAAAGGCATGCTCGGGATAAAGTGTTATGTTGGTATAAAGCACAATGCCAGACTGATGTGCTGGACAAAAGTGATCAAAGTTGAAGTAATTTTAGCCAACGCACAAGTATTCTACTGCATTGTTCTACCAGAATGACATCTGTTGAGCAACTCGTCGCAGAATAAACTAGTTGTTACAGACAGGCCTGGTTGGGGAGGAGACCATGTAAGACTTATTAGGGTAATGTTTGATTAAACAAACTGCTGGAGTTAAGATCATAACTGGATTTGGAATTCAGGCCAAAGTACTGCTCTTTCAAACAACAAGCCACAATCAATTATTTAAGATAGAATAAGCTTGCTTTTCAATAATGATTTAATTTCAGGTTCTTTTGAGAATTAGAAGAGTGTTACGAAAGCAGACTGAAAAATGTTTTAGAGACTAGGAATATTTGCCAATTGAGCACAGAAAAAACCTTTTCTTCACGAAGTGATTTAATTTCAGTTTAAAATTAAAAATTCTGTCAGGAGGAAAAAAAAAAATCTAAAGATTTGAATAAAACAATCATAAACTGCTTCTTCATTAGGCCAGTGAAATACAACCCCACACCCATTACTCTTCATGCAACTGAAAGTTAGTATAGTAAATGGATAAAGTCTGTGTTAAAGTTTTTGTTTATAAATTCACATGGTATTAATAAAAGGACTGAAATCTTTTTAAATCTGTATGAAGTGAACTCTAACTCCTAGTGCCATCCACTGAGCTACATTTATTGGCAAACTTCTTGGTTCCCTACCTTTGATCAGTCTGAAATACGAAGTGGTGGTATTGTCTTTGTGCAGCCCACAATTTCTTTTCATAATGTTCAGATGCCATGGTGACTGGCACATTACTATGGCAGCCACCCTTGGGATTATAATCTTCAGAATATATGAGATCATTTAAAAACAAAGTAAAGCCACATCTATTTGGTTCCACAACTCAGCTGTGAACAGTATCAATGCCACCATTTAAACCAAATACCCCATATATTCCAGATGCAATTTTACTTGGAAAATTACATACAATTCCTGCAGAATGCCCTGTCTTGCAGCTATAAACTGATGCTGGAGAAACACATGAAGTTCCACCTTAACTCCCTTCTACTATTTTGAAGGGAGTTAAAATATTAACTCAACACACCAAGAAAACTTTGCAGATGCAGGCAGTCTCATTTTCTTATCTTGCACAGGCTTTTTTTAAGCAGATGAGTGTTGCTTTAAAAGTAAGGTTAAACAGAGAAGATACATTTTGTTTGTAGTTATGAAGTTAATCCAACATTCAAAGCCCTTCCACATCCATATTAGTCAAGAAAAATGAAGTAAATTGTATCACAGGGTAAGAAATCTCTACCAGGTTATGTGATGATGACAACCTTCCAGAGGTTCCACTTAGCAGGAATAAGTAGTTATTTTCTAACTCTGAATTAAAATATCTGAAATCTACTGTAAAAAAAATAATTATCTAACACCTACCAAATTGTTAAAAAGATAAATTTATGCTGAATCATCAAAGAACTGTCATGCCTGAACCTGTACCTTTGAATCACAACAAATCACAACAAAGTTTAACAGTAGTCTCCCTCAGGCTGTTTTCCGCTTATGCAGGTACAAAGTTAATTGAAATAATGCAGATAATGAACTTTTGTTAGTCTTATTATTAAATATAATTTATGCAAAGCTGTAAATTGGCTGAGATGCTAAAGACTGTTCCAGGCACATAGGCAGCATGAAAGACAGTGCAAAAATGAGTGCATGAAAGGCAGACAAAAGGAGCAATAAAGTCAGAGGACTGTGAGGAATGTGGAATGCGAGTTGGGGGATGCAGGGAAATGAGATCAGATGCAGACAGAGCAAGGTTGCATGGGGCACTGATGGTAAAGTGAGAATCTTGACTTTGACATTGTACCAGAGAAGAAGCCAAGACAAGTAAGCAAAACTGTCAGGGGACAGCAATGATATGGATGGGGCAAATACAGAAAGAAATGTGAAGTAAGGAGAAGCATTTTGCTGGAGAAAGATGGAAAGAAAGGAGGCAAAACCAACTAAAGCAAGTCTTCAAGCCTTAACATCTCTGCCAGACAAAATTCCACTGATAGATAGCAAAGAGCATTGGGAATCTGGCAGTAATACACTGGAAGCAGAGACAGTCTCTACCAAGTTTCTAAGCATAGAGAAGTGACAAAGTAGTGAATTTGGAAAGATAATGTTATCAACAGTTATGAACAAAAAGATGTGTCAAATAAAAGGGCAATTTCAGTTAGCTATGGATCAACAAGAACTATTAAAAAGATAGAAATGTAAAACTAGAAAGAATTTCTGGTTCAGTATCTCTGCCACAACCCGCTGCAATAGATTTGGTCTGCAGTAATAATAAAGACACAGGACAGAAATGGAAGAAGCCAGGAGAGAAAATGAAAATAAATGATCCATGTTTAAATTTTTCCCATAGCAGAGAGAAAGTATTTTGGAAAATGCTATCAGCAGTCAATGAGAAACTGAATTTCTTAACTTCAAAAAAAGGCGTGTGCAGTAATTTTTAGCCAGTAACCCACAAATAGGATACATTCATATATAGCAAGTAATGTACTACATGAAACACAGACACCCAAACCAGAACTCTCAGGCCACTTTACACAAGATTCCTTTGATGGCAATGGTATTTGTCTGTTCCACACAAAATTTTGTTTGCCTTTTTGTATTCCCAAAACACAGTGAACTATAATGAAATATAAAGAACAAAGGTTATTTAAAGGTGCAAATTTTAATTTTAGTGTAGGCTTTACTGTATAAACAATAATGCAATACTAAAGACATCAAATAACAATAACTAACATCTCTTTCTAGCAGCTGACTGAAGTTTGAGTTATGGAATACTTTCAATTATTGAATTGAGATGTCATAATCAGGCTATTTTTAAATAATGGCATCTGCTTCTCAAGAATTTCATACCAAATTCTCCAAGAAAGACTCACTATGCTAAGATAACTATTTACATTTGCACATATATTCAAATCACTCTATTGTAATCTAATGGAAAAAATACACTTCCAACCTAAATATTTAAAATCTATACTGAACGCAAAGGAACTCCTGTCTGAGCTGGCCAGCCAAAAGTCAGCTGTGATTCAGCACTTTTGTGAAATACACAAGAAGTCAAATGTATATTTTACTATAACACATTCTCCAATTAATTTTTTATTTCACAGCTCTTCCTTTAAATCACTATCTTTGCTTTTTAATACCTCAGAAGATTCTGGTCTGAATCATTTATTTATCCATTTATTTACCTGGTCTCATTTACTAAGTCTTCCCTTTTAGTAGGCTAAAGCTTT
>JASSUY010019366.1:0-13512 GCA_032466535.1 Forpus xanthops | reverse complement strand
CCCCCCCCCCGGCCTAAAATAATGAATATAAGGTGCAAACTAGATGTAGAGATTTGTGAGGAATATGTTGTGAAATAATAATATGTTTGGAGTGCATTTTTGTCAAAACAAGATTATATCAAATATAATTACATAGGAAGAGGACATACCTACCAAAATATGTAGACCAGAATCAATGATCCAGCCAAAAACTGGAAGGACTTCAGTAACTCAAATCACTCACAAATTTCAAAGCTAGACAAACCTCCATCTAATTCAGGGTAACCTTGAAGCTTTTCTGAATTTTCTTGTCTTTCACAGCTCTCAAGGTGCCCTACAGCTTTGATATTTTTGGGAAATACTCTCTTTCATATGGCTAAATGCCTCAGCACTAGTGACTGAGAATAAGGCATGGTGTGACAGAGATCTTTCTGGTAGGACTCCTCTGTCCCGGAGACTTCTCAGGAGACACATATGACAGACATAAAGCTTTCCTAGTGTCTCTGGAAAGGGGCCAAACATTTACTTTTTTATAAAAGTATATTAAGGCAAGATAGGAAAATATGTAAGTGATAAGCACATAAATGTGTGTAAAGAAAACTTGTTATATAAATCAGAAAATACATTGTTTGGGAAAGCCTATATCTACAATAAATATGATTATAATAAATTAATTTAGTGGTAGTTCAAACTTTTTAGAATTGCATGTTACGTTTAACAACAGGGGCCCAATCCTGCCATCACTGAAGCAGCACTAGTGCTGACATAGTCAGGACAGAATTCCCTGGATGTTAAGTGAAGATCCTTTTTCATAGCCGTAAATACGTTGCCCCTGTCACGCCTTTCTACATTTTCACATGTCATAGCAGCAATCCAAGATGACTTTGGAGAAAGCTGACTTATCCATGCAGAGAGTGGTAATGCAGAATTAGCCTAGCCTCTTTTGATTTATTTTTCAAAGCGCTTCTGCATGGTTTCTGTCTTGATTTTCTTGTCAACATGATTTAGTGCATATCTCTGGGGATGTCTTGTGCATTATGAGACTGGTATTACTGTTGTTGGAGCAGACTCAAGCAAAGAGCTTCTGTTTGTGGAACTGTTTTATGTTGCATGCATTAATAATTTCAAACTTCTGAAGGAAAAGCTCTTGGAGCAATCTAAAGCTGCCTTTGCAGAGTAATCTCTCCACTCTTGTCTGTATATCCTACATTTAATTCATTCCTTGCTTCCTCTGATGAAATGGTTTTGGTTTGAGACTTGGCTGATTAATAAGCTTTGTGTCAGTGCTCTAATTTGAGCCTGATTTGCTTGCAAGGTGCTGAGCACATTCGGTGAGTCAGTGGGAGTGGCTGGTGTTCAGCACTTTTGCAAACCAGGATGCTTACTTTAATGCCTCAATATGGACTCAGGAGCCTGATTTAGGCTCCTATTTTTATAAACATGCCACGACATCCAAATGTATTAACTGATGTGTTCTTTGAATAATTACAGCTAGTATTTTTTTTTAAAGAAGATGAAGTCACTTAGCCAATCTTTAATGGGATTCAAGTGTCCAATGCCCAGAGCGTCTCTGAAAATCTCGTCCCTTTTGCTCAGCATAACTCTGGGCCAGGAGGAACTTATTTCTTCTATGTACCAGCTTTGCTGAATGTATGTTTGGTTATTCTCCTTGCTTGAAAATGCCATGCCAATGTAATTGGGATATGCTGAATGCCTGAAAATGCAGGGACAGTCAAGATGCATAGATTAATTCTGATTTTAGTATATGAGTGTACTAAATGCATTTGGGGCTGTAAAGGGAGAACAAGGAGGTAACAGTAAGAATCTCCATGTTAAGCATTTCTCCAAAAGGTCCTGTGAATCTTTAGTCCTGCTGAATCTCTTGTTGCATAAATTGGCCCAATGAACACATCAGATCCTGAAACTTAGTAAGCTTTTGCAGGTGGTGTCTAAAGTGAGCTGCAAAACAAGACAGCCTTTGATAGGTGTATGAATTTGTATAAGCGTATGAGGAATTGCTCACATAAATCGTGGTGCTGCCACTGTGATTTATAACATGTGCAAACCTCAGAACATCAAAATGGAGCTGTAGCTGTGCTGGCTAACAGCTGTACCTGGAATGAATTATTACATTATCATAACTCACTAAAGGAGCTCTGCTCATGTCACAGAACCAGAGAGCAGTATGTGAGTGTTTTATCATCCTAGCAGTGATCTGAGAGTTTATAAACAAGTATCTAGTACATACTGCTGTTCTATCCATTGTCCTATGCATTAAGACATCATTTCTGTGGCCTTTTACTCAGATTTAACTAATAAATGCAATCCAGGTGGTAATTTGATGAGAGATATATGTTAGTACTAATTCATGCTTTAACAGGGTAATTACTTTAATATATATGAGTTTTTAAAATTACCCTTCCAGAGATCTTCACAATGGACAACAAGCCAATAAATAAATATAACTATTTCTGCTGGGCTTCAGCTTCTGGCAGTGCTTTCTGTCCTGTCACCCAGAGTTTCCCACTTGATTTTTTGTCAGTTAGACAACTTCCTTCTCAAATTAGACCAAACCTCACTGTGGCCCAGAAGCCAATGTGTGTATATTCTCCCAGTAACTTAGGGAGACTGATAGCTATCAGCTGGGGAGTCTCTTTTCAAAGGATACCCTGTCCCATGTTTGTATATGGCCACTGCCTTCCTCAGCCATTGCACTCAGTGGGAAATCAGTGTTGTCACACAAAGAAGGAGGTAGCACTCAAACTAATGAAAATATGACCCCAGCCCAGCACTGTTTTCCACTAGTTTCAGAGTGGTCTTTCACAAGAGTGTATTTCACTAGAGTCATTACAGTCTATCCTAGCTGAGAGGAAATGAATAATCTGTAATTGGAAAAAGAACAGTTTTCGCCTCTTAACTAAAAAGCTATTAAATGAAATACCATTGAATGCCACAACTGTTTGAATATGCTGAGGAGCCAGAGAGCTAATACCATACAGCTAATCTCCTTTAACTGTTTTGTTTTTTTTTTCTTTTTTTTTTTTTTTTTTTATAATATCATCTTTCCTATCTGAATTCACTGATGCAGTTAGCCAGATGAATCAAAGCCTTTCTTGGCTAAGCATTGAGAAAGCTGTACAAGGTGAAGGAAATACACTTAAACTCTGGAACTGAATGCCTGAAACTCTGGAACTGGATAGCCTCAGCCTTCTTATTGGGGCCACCACAAGAGACAGTGAAGTGGTGTAGGCTCTAATGTACTGAGAAGCTTATCTGTAATATGTATTACTCATACATGTTGCTGCATTGAGATTTTCTGGTAGAAAAAAGTGAAAACACAAATTAAGTGGAGGCTTTCTTGTTTCAGGTTAGTTGTAGTTTTGGTCCTTAAGAAGGCAGCCTACTTCAGAAAGGTTTATCATTCCATTCCTCCTGAGACCCATCTGTGAGCTGGATGAGTGGCCAAATGGTATCTTGCGCCCCATCCCAAAGAAAATGTGGAATCAACAGGAAAGTACTCAGGGTTTTGTACTTGGTCCAATCAGACATAAGTAAGGAGAGCTATTTCAAGAACACTTTCTTCTGTTTTGAGGGAGCCCAGAGACTGGTGAACAGCAATTAATGGTCCAAGGAGTAAAGGCCATAGGACTAATTGCTGCTTTCCAGTTCCCATGTTTTTTTTTTCTGCAGACAGAGGCTGCTGGATGGTATGACAGTGCTGGAGGGCTGGGCTGCACTGCAAGTAAATTCAGTGGGTGTGAAAGCTCATTTTTCCCCCCATTCATACACACAGATAAACATAATGTTTGCCAATAAATGGAAAAAGGGCATGGACATAGAGGAAAAAGACCATGGACAAGACAACTTGAAGACTGCTGTTGCCCAGCCTTTTGGCCTAGGAAAATAAGTTCTTTTACCTGATATTTTCCCCATATGACTGCTGGCATCTTGAGCAACTTCAGAGCCCTCTAGTTTAACACTGGAGAGAAAGGGACAGTTCTCAAGTATTAACACACAAGTAAACCTGAATCCTACTTATCTTGTCAGCTATGGCATTCATATCACAGCACATATTTCTGTGCACAGCTCTGTTCTTATACATATATCTGACATAAAATTTGTAGGTATTTGTAGGTGAAAGATGCAATTGGTAAAATAAGATCACAGAATTCTATAGGTTAACATAGGGGATATTATTTTTCTTAGTCGCCCCTTGTTTCTTTATCAGCTGCTGTTTGAAGTTCTCTCTAATGATGTAGTAACCCTGCTGCCAGTTTGAGAACTGGCAGGAAGCTGATGCTTTTATTATGATTTTCTAGTTATGATCTTCTTAATTTTTATTGTGTTATAAATCCTGGTCATAATGCTTTTGTCTAATTTGTTTTTCTTGCTTCTAGGAGTACCCATTATCTCTTCATTTACTCTTGCAGTTAGTTGTGCATGCATTGTCAAACTTGAGGGATGCCTTGTCTTCCTCCATTCTGTGCCCCTTTCAAAGCTCCTCCCATGACTTGGGCAGTTCATTTATCTCTCGGCCTCATTAATCATTGCCATGTGTGCTTCATCTTGCAGCCAATACTCTGGGCCATTCATAGCTGTTGAGCAAGTGTGGCAAACACATATGAGCTGCTGGTCATACTTCACAGAGTAAACAGACCACACACAAACACAACCTCCAAAGGCTGAGGAGTCAAAGGCGCACATTAATTTAATATGGAGCAGCTTTTTATAGCCAGAGAGAGAGGGGAAACACTGACTTCTGGTTTTGCACAGAAACTGATTACATAGCGGTTTATTTTAAAGGGTCAGATCTCTGTTGATAATATATCTCTAGGAATCTATTTTAATATGTATCCAGCTTGCTGTTAATCTCATCAGTTTAACTGGAGTTTCACAAGACAGGGATTTGTTCTATTGTTCTTTAAATAAAATAATCATAGGTGACATGAATTTATTTGCATGTTCCCGGATGTATATAAATAACATGTAGTAACTTTGAGTTGTTCAGTTGGCTCCAACCTCCAAGTTGCTTAAATGTATGGCTCTTCTAGGTTTGTCTGGCTGCTGCAGTAAAGATGGAACAACACCAAAACATAAAGAGATGTGCTGATGTAGCAATAAAGGAAATATGTTTTTACACAGCACATACTTAAGAAGTAGAACTTACCACTGATGAATGTCATTAGGGACAAGGGGCTAGCAAGTCTCAAAGTGGCATTGGATTTTTAATGGCCCCTCCCATAATTACTCTGCCTAAACAGAATAAAAAAAAAAAAAAACAGAACTTATGAAAAGTGTTTGGGATCGTAATGAAGCCTGAAGTTTGTGACAGTTTTAGGATGTCAGCTACTAAAACCACTAAAATCTGAAGTTTCTGCTAGACTTTTCCATGGTGATAGTGATGGCTTGCCTAAAATCTGAGTCCTGATACTGTCCCAGCAGTGACTATCCTGTTAACACATTCCAATTAATTTTTATTTTTGTATGTTTATATTCCTAAGGGCTCCTAAAGGCTAAACCAATTAATTGTAGTGGATTAAATTTGTGTAAAAATAGTAGAATTAACATATTGTGTTACATGTCACCAATACATTTTGCTATATAATAGTAAATTGACATTTTTTCTTTTCTAATAGTAGTAACCCAGACTTGTTTATGTGTAATAAGACATTGTGTTTCAGGAATATACAGAGCTTTATAAACATAGAAAAACAAATTTACAGAAGTGTGCAGCACAAATGACTAAGGAAACAATAGTCTTTCCCAATCTACAATGCACGCTTTGCATGTCCCATTGGGGCCCCCAGGGAAGTGCAATTCAGTGTTGCCAAATACTTACTTTTGGGGAGGCCTTTCTAAGTGTACTCTCAGTCCATCCATGTTCTGAGAGTAAAGGAAACTCGGGTGCCAGTATCATGCGTGTAAACCCATAAGGACCCTGTTCAGCAAATAGCGAGTGCAATGTGATGGGCCAGAGCTGTTGCTAGCTTAGTACTAAAGGTTTGAAAAACATTTTGTCTTCCTCTTCTTTCCTGCTTCTAGTCTGAGCCTTGAGCCTTTTGGCAGCACAAACAACACAGCCTACAATCCTGTTGCTCTTACTCAAAGGTATGACAAAACATTTCAAAGCATAACTATTAAGTGTGCTGCTAGCATCAGGTTTCAACATGTTCATAAATATTGCTTCATCAAAAATGCTGGCATCAGTGGCAGGAGTTGTACCTTGAGGTTGCTCTCCAGAGCAGCCATCAAATCAACATTCCTTTTGCCAAAATGCCTTTTTGCACTGCATTTTCTTTTATAGACCTTTGAAGATTAATCTCATAAAACCCATTGTAGCAGGGTTTTTGTCACTGACAATAATCTTTCTAAAAGGTCTTTCTCTAGACTATTATCATCTACTCTAGTAATTTCTAATTACATGAAAAGTGAATTCAAATTAAGTTAGCATCTGACATGCTCATTGTATGGGGGCTAGAAATGACCTTTGAAGGTCTCTTCCAAGCCAGACTAGTCTACGATTCTGATTTTCTGCAAATGATATACAATATGACCTCTTTCTGGTTCTGTTACAGTAATCTCTGTTGCAGAGTTCTCCTCCCAGACTATTTTGTCCTAGTCAGTGAAGTCACTGTATTACTGTTGTATCCAACTCATGAAGGGATAGTGTGTGTCTATTATTTTAAAGCCCTACTAGGCTAGCAGTAGTCTTTCTCTACTATATGCAACTAATTTTCCATAGCCCTTTTACAGACTCAAGCTGCAATGAAATAAGAGAAATGGATTAAGTTTTACAGAACCACACTTACTGCAATCTTTTTATCATGATAGTTAATATTCAGGCAAATTAAATGTTTAGTGGAAGGCAGAGGGATTTCTTCAGTCTGTGTAGCTTCAAGGATCACCAGAAGATGATGTTCGCAAAGTATAACAGTTTTCACATAATGTATTTGTATCATGGGAACCAGAATATACATATGTAAGTACATACCTGCATACATAGGTTTTCAAACAGGAATGTACCTGGCAGGCTTTTATTTGTCTGTATCTTGGACTGTGACCATGTCTGACTATCAAAATTGCTAGTGAATGTATCCTTATATCAATTACAGAAAAGGTCTTATTGAAGAAAAAAAAAAACAACAGGTTACACTCCATGTATGAGTGTGATAAAATGGCACATGGCAATGTTCTTAAAATGATTGCTACAGCTGGTAAAGCAAGAGTGGTCCTCATGCCATATCCAAATATATTTATTAAGTCAAGCTGTATGACTGATGGGTTTAATTCTTGTTACATTTGCATATATTCCCTTAGTTAATATGCAGAGGATAAAAATATGTCCTGAAGCTTGTGGGTAATAATGGTAATCAGACTGACTTGGCACAGAAGATTCATCACTGTAGGACAGCATCTAAGTCAGTACCCCTTAGGCTTTCCCCAGTAGTCCTCAGTGTTGTTATCCTCATGCCATTTCTGGAGTGCCTGTGCTAAATGATGCTTTGTCTCTTTTCCTTTGTCCATCCCATTAGGGTAGGTCAAGCAAGGTGGAAGGTTCTTATTTGTTATGAATGGTCTTGATGCAGTCTAAGCACGAAGTGTTTCAAGCACATCACAGAAATGCCTCAGCAGTAGCAATCTATGTCACTATTTGACCTAATGGGGCTTCATATTCATAATCTGTATGTGGGAGCTCTGTATCTTCCTCCTTCAGCTATACCATATTAACTGTTTTAAACGTTTATTGACTTATTTTTCATAGATATGGTTTCTATTGATAAAAGTTCTTAGACAAAGGCTTTTGTACAGATAGGTTTCCTGAAATACTGTTAATTTCCAATGGAAAACACTAGTTTAGCAACTAATGGAAGTGCTAGGATTGCAAAATTAAACTGATTATTTTACTGGCTTGGAGATAATGAAGGGAGTTTTCAAGGTGATTCATAGGTATAAAAGGGCAGTTTTCTATCCTGGAATACAAAAATGTCTTAATTTGTGTTAAAAGAAATTATTACACCTTGCAGTCCTGCGATGGAGCATCTAGTGAACAGGACCTCAGACTGGGAGTCAGAAGAGCGGGATTTCTGTCCCAGATTCAAGGCTTGGTGTTAGACTGTGTACCAGTCATTTAATTTTCTGAGTCTCAGAAATAATTAGCTTTGCTTTCCATCCGAAACTGCTTTGAAAGCTACAGAGGAAAGCTGACTCTCAGCTTAGTCATTGAGGATATCCCAAATTAAATAGCGGATGAATTTCTGTATGCTTGTAAGGTGTACGTCACAAAGATGTGGCTCTTTGATCCACAGTGTTTATTGATATAAAGCACTGACACTCCCAGCGTGAAGGGTTTATTCAGTAAACAAACAACAGTGAAAGTCCAGTGACTCAGGGGATGTCTTTCTGTAATTCTCTGTAATTTGTATGTGTATTTCAAACAAATGCTAGTACAATGACTTGATATTATCAAAGCATTTCAGAACATTAGGGATTCCATATACACAACTTACATCAGTTTTAACCTTCAGACTAAGACAGACATAGGCTATGCAATAGAACACAAATGTGAGGACTTAGGAATTTTGGTTGACTAGCTATGATAACTTTTAAAACAGAACTGTCCTCAGTTTCCCTTTTTGCCCCTTAATTGGAATTAAACATCCTGTCAAGAGGGTGGCAGAGAAAGATTTGTGCTCTGTCCTAGGACTTTAATACTGGTATTTTTGCTTAATCCACTTGGTAGATCAGCTGCTAGGAAACAAGTCCATGTTCAAGGTTTGTGATCAGCAACTTAATTTAACATGGTGGGATGGGGGCTACTTAGAGGACTAGAAAATCCTGTTTTTCAGAATGCAGGTTACATTGATGGGTTTGAGAATCGAAGAGAAAGAGGATATGTCAATAAGGCATTACGCTTAGATCTGCCATGAAAAATATAAAGTTCTAGAAATAAACTGGATAGCGAAAGCTGGCTACCCATGACGGACTGGCACTCAGCAGGAGTTAACATGCCCAGCTTCATGTAGGTTTGTCACAGGACAAATACCTGGAGTTACTATTTACTGCATCCCTTGCATTATACAGGTTTCATGGTAAATGACCAACCACTGGGATAAGAGGCTGCTCTGGTGGGAAATGGAGTATTTTGGGAGTTTAGGGAATGGAGGAGGACTGTGCAGCTCTAAACAAGTCTCATAGAGGATGTTTTGAGTTTCCAGGTTATTAAATTTTAAGGTAGAGAGGAGAAGCACTCACACCATATTGCTTTATTCTTTGACAAAAAAGAAATTTGAAAAAACCCTGTCTATGCAATAGCTGGACTGTGAATACTCAGTGATACTCCCAAAAAGCCTTTAGAGTCTTTAATGGAAAGCACGACTATGATGATGATGGCAAGTAGTACATCTGTGTAAACTGTGAAGTTTATCACTATTTATTATGTTTCTTTATGCAAGATAGGTCTGAACTCAGATCTAATGTTCTGTACAAGCTTAAATCTCCATTATAAAGGAATCTGATTTTTCTAATACTATTTTTTTTTTTTGTCAACCTTAGCTTTGTTTCTGGTTTTGTTTCTGTTTCTTTGTTTCTTTTTTATGTTGCTGTGCTCAGTTCCTTCACACTACAAATAGTTTTAGGCTTGCTGTGGATAGGTAAAGATTCCTTTGTGCTTGACAAAAATAGAGACAGACAGCAAATTAAGTACGAGCAGAGAATAAGTGCTGTGCTCCTCTCCCAAACTGCTTTCAAGACTTTAGTTTTACTAGTGAAAATACTGAGAAATAAACCTGGCTGCGAGCAGTGCTGTGTAAGTATCCAGAGGTCAGAGATTTGGCGATAGGCCTTGGTCTAAAGTATTGCAAGCTTAAAGTTCTCTTGCTTTATTAATTTCCAAAGATGTTTAGATTCACTACATCTCTTGGATTGTTGCTTTACCTATCTTTCCATTAAAAATAGGTATAAAGAAATGCAAAGGCAGAAATACCTAAAAGAAAAGCTTTTCCAGATCAGTTTGCAGTTGAAATTAAAATTAAATTTAAAAATTAGGTTACTGGAGCTGTATTGGTATTTCATCTAAAGCAACCAGCCTTAAATAGTTCTGAATGAAGAAAAAAAATTAATCACCATGTGTACTTTTGCTCATCTGTTTGTCCATGTGAACAATTAAATTTGCCTCTAAACAGACATTCTTTCAGCAGTTTCGCTTTTAAAAATCTGCCCCCAACAGCACAGCTCACCTTCTTCAGGCTTTAAAATTGTTTCATTTCTTCACTTTCCTTCCCCAGGATGGATGGGGCAAGAATGGGTAGAAGAGCCCTCTCAATTCTTCTATGAGTGGAAGGGAAGAAATTGTCCTGAGCCACAGACTATTTCTGCTCCTTTAAGGTAGAAATAGTATCAGATCTTGGAAAGGGGGATCACAGGAAAGGAAGCCAATCTGATGCAGTTATTTTTACAGCTAGTTATGAACATTGCATAGTATTATTGATTAGCATTTTCTCCACTATTTACTTTTGAGATCTAGCACACTTTATGCATTGTGCTGGCTGAAGTTTCCAGCTAGATAAAGGTATTTGTAGAGATAGATTGGAAAAGTCTCTGTAGTGATGAAACATCTAGACCACATCTGATCCGTCTTTAGGGTGGGAAGTCTCTATGAATTCTGATTAAAGATGAACATGTCAGTGAAAGAAAACCTACATGCAGAATTGCTCAAAAGAAAACCTGAAATACACTTGGACTCTGTTTCTACACTTTTAATGTTGTTTTTATTATTATTTCTTCATAAATATTTCAGTCTGTTGTCAGAATTATTCTTCACAACAATAAGTTGAAGTGGCCATTATAACACATTTATGGAAAGCATTTCAAGTTCATAAATTATTACTGTTTGCGTGGAAAATCTTATTCTAATCATTATCTATATCTTATCAGGGAATACAATGTTAACTGTTAAAATGATGAGTTGTCTTTAACTAACAAAGATGGCTTTATGTTCTCTGTGTATACATGTGTATATACTAATAGATATGAATGACCCTGCCTGGTCTTCCAAGGAATTGGTTGTTGAAATGGTTTAATGATTAATTAGGCCAGACAGAGACATAGGCCCACACAACCTGTCACAACTGCAGGTCAAGACACTCCCTTTGAGGAAGCACGGATTTCTTGCACGTATGATCTGCAATAGAGTCAGACTAATAAAAGCTTTCTTGACTTTCTGCATAAGGAACGGGGATCATGTCTGTGGACACTGGGTATGTGTGGCAGCCCCTACTTAAATTGAAGGGGCTGGAAATATTGGCAGTGTGGTAAGAATGGACAAGTGTTTTATACAGGGCTGCATGCTGTAGTGACAAAGCTGGAAATAGATCTCTGAATGATTATGTCTGTATATCCTCCTCCATCCTTACCCTGTGTACCAGACAGAGAAAAGGAATAGGCTGTGATAGTAGAAGTCAGAGAGGGAAAAGACAAACTTTATCTGTGCTCACAAGAAAACTGTCTTGGTTTGCAGAGCCTTTTACATAGTTCCCAGCAAGAGAAGTGTTAAACTAGCATTCAGAGCCCTCATTCCTCCTGGGATTTGGAATATAACAACAGATGCCAAGGTTATCTTTGTCCTATCTCTCCAGTGAGGCTCTAGAGCAAGCACAAACAGAATGCTGCTTTCTTCCCTTTTTATTGTCAATACCAACAAGGATCATAGTTCTTTACAGTAATTCCATTTATATTATAAAAAATAAAGGTATTGGGACTCTCTAGAGACTCAAAAATATTTTAAAAGTACCTCCGAATCCTTTGAGGACAAATAAGGCTGCCCACTGAATGGCTGCAAATCTTTTTAGCCAAAGGATTTCCAGAAGGTAATGCTGTCTTGACCCCTCCCATATCATCTGGGAGCCTGCAGCATTTACCACAGCCAAGGTTAAAAACCATGACACAAAATCCCTGAGCTGTTCAGGACCACCTCATAGCTAAACCTTTCCATATTGTAGTTTCTGTTTCGCTTGTAAGTCAGTGCAAAGGAGGTATAAATTGCCATAATCCTGATTTAATAATTTGTAATGGTTCTGATATAAAACCAAGGCAGTGCTGCCTAGTGGATGCATGAGCAGATTAAAACTGAGGAAGTCTGAGATCTCTTCTCTGCTCAGCCTCTGCTTGTGGGGTGACGACAGTCTTATTGCCATTGTTTGCCACAGTTTTTCCGTTTGTAAAATTCAAACAATTTGCTTATGTTGCATTTTCTCACAATGGATATGAATGATAGTGTTACACAAATAAGGTAGATTCTGGATTTTTTTTTTTAATCTGTATTTTTGGGTCTCATCCTCAGCAGCTTTGTACTTCATGTGATTATTTCCACTGCATTTTTTGTACAGGACTAAGTGGAAGAGGATTCCTTCTTGATGGTAGCCCATGTGCATTAGCCAAGATACAATGTCGACAGAAAAAGCAGGGCAGTGAAGACCCAGGCCATTCATCCTGACAGCAGAAACAAATGTGTCTCACTTTTGCACTATTATTTACTCAAGCAGAAATCAAAACAATATAGATGGGAAAAGACCTGAAAGAGCTGCACAGAACAAGTGCACCATGCCAATAATTTGAAGGATTAAGGACCCCGAGCTGTATGTACTGACACAATAGCCAGGGCCATCCTGTTCACTGGGTCCATGGATTAGAGGGATGTTTCATATGATTCCGGTTTTCTTTTCAGCTCTGGTTGAACAAATATAGTCTATGTGCCTGCAAATCCCTTGTTAGCAATGCAAAAAGTCAATACAATTTCCCTTTCACTACACTGTATGATTTTGCCTTTGAAAAATGTTGCAGTTGCTCTGTCTGGATGCCTTCACATAATCAGATGACTTTGTGTCTGGTTTAAATAGTGTGATGGTGGATGATTGGAGCCCAGAAGAGGGGCCTGGAGTCAGCATACCTACATTGAGACTGTGATACTAAGAGACTGATCTAAGAGCCTGACAACACTTGATTTACTTGTCTAAGCTGCTGTCCTATGAAGTGGGGTCGTTCACCCTTGAAGTGCACTTTTACTCAACCTGGGGGTACAGAAATGCCAGGGGCTGAGATTGGTGGTATCACAGATTTTATTTTAACAATGTCTTTATTTACACCTAAAAAGATGGTGTCGCCTTAGTGCTGAAGACAGTTTATCTGTGTTTGAGTCAAGCAGGAATTTTTCTTCCTCTCATGTCACTGTCTGGCAAGTGCAGTGGTGCTGCTAGCAAGCTCTGTCCCATCCAGTTCTTTGCCACCTCACTCGGGATCACCATTCCAGCACTAAATGGCAGCCTGTTCATAGAATCATAGAATAGTTAGGGTTGGAAAGGACCTTAAGATCATCTACTTCCAACCCCCCTGCCAGAGGCAGGGATACCTCGCACTAAACCATGCCACCCAAGGCTCTGTCCAACCTGGCCTAGAACACTGTCAGCGATGGAGCATTCACAACTTCTCTGGGCAACACATTCCAGTGCCTCACCACCCTTACAGTAAAGAATTTCTTCC
>JASSUY010019365.1:0-15863 GCA_032466535.1 Forpus xanthops | reverse complement strand
ACAGGGAACAGCTTCTGCCCAAGAGCTCATCTCAGTCTCCCCTCTGGCAGTTAAAGCCATTCCCCTCTCCTGTCCCTACACAGTTGTTCACCGTGAGACTCTGCGCCTAGAGCCCAAGCAGAGGATCCATGGCAAAGCAAAGACCTTCAGCGCACAATATCGCTGTGACTCAGCAGGCTCCTCAGCAATGAATTCCACTTCACTGCTTTCCAAAGATAAGTTAGAAAAAAATTCAATAAAACTCATGTTAAGCTAATTCCACGGTGCCGTACAAACAATATCTGGAGCAGCCTAATCCTCTTACACCAGGGAGAGGGCTCCTAAAGTAGTTATTTAATAAGACTAAACACCACAGGTCATGAAACTGAATTTATACATCTGTCATGGTTTAATAATCTACGTAGCTACAGACTGGGACAACCTTCTTCCTTGTGGGAGAGGTGATGCCAAGCACAAGATCAGCTCCAGTGCATCCTGCCCTAATCTCAACTCAAGCCCCTCAAGTGAGAAACTGCAAAATTGGATATAAAGGAGCAGAAGCCTGCCATGTGAGGAAAGGCTGAGAGATCTGGAACTGTTCAGTCTGGATAAAAGGCTCCAGGAAGACCTTAGCACCATGTAATAGTATTTAAAGGGTGGCTACGAAGCAGGCAGAGGCTGCCTTTGTACATGAAGTCACATGGGAAAGATGATGGGCACAGGTTACTCCTGGTGAGATTCTAACTGGACACAAAAGGACAACTTTTCCCGATGAGAACAACCAGCCATTGGAATAATCTCCCCAACACTGGACACTGTCAAGGTTCAGCTGGACAGGGCACTGGGCCATCTAGTCTAGGTCATGCTGTGCCTAGAAAGGTGATTTGTGAAGTCACCCACCACGTGGTATTCTGTGATTCCATGAGACTTCTCACATTGGACAATTGGCCAAGCAATTGGACTTGCCAGATTTTGGTGTGAACAGCAGCATTCATTGCTTCAGTGCTTATGCATCCCTTCTTCAGTGAAGCAGAGGGAAACTCCACATGGAAATCTCTCTGGAAGGCATCTCCCTGCTCTGAACACACAGGTCTGCTTATGCTGCAAGGGAAAGACAAATAGCTGCCTAATTTTGAGCGCAAAACAGGACTCTAATAGCTCTGCATACTTACACACTTACAACAATGAAGACAGCAACCTAACTACCCTCACTTATGCTCCTCCTGTAGTGTATTCTAGAGGGATCTGCCGTTGGTACCCACAGCTAGAAATCAGAGCAGGTGCTATAAATACCTCTTCTCCTCCATCCCACAGGAATATACACTAGAGGAAAACAGCTTTAGTTTGGAAAAGCACACAGCACACAGGAAGGTCACGGCCTGCTAGAAACCAGGAGACAGGGAAAACACGTTTTTGTTCATGTGATACACAGAGATATTAAGAATAAAAACCTTTATAACTGAGAAAGTGCTGCGAAGGGCAAAGCAGTGCATCGAGGGCTGTAATATGGTTGGGGAGGAAGCAACAGTAGGAAACTGAGAAGGAAAACATAGCCAGTTAAGGAGAAAGTGAGACAGAAATCAGCTGGTTAGAGGAATGGGCAAGACACACGGGATTTCTTCTCACAAGGAATTAAAGATAAACTTAAAAGAACCAAACCCATCAGAAGAGAGAAACAGACTTGCAGAAGTGTTTCAGAAAGGGAAAACACTTCAAAATCACAATAAAATCTGCATTAGGCCACAAAAGCCAGCAATACAGCAATGCAATAAACTCAGCTAGAGCAGGGAAGATCCAGGTTTCTGTCTCTGCTCCAAGGCAAGAGGATTCACATGTTCTTTGCATCCCTTGATCAGTAATAACAGGAGAACTAAAACATGTATTTGAGCAAGCTGCTCTAGCTGAAGGTGCCCCTGCCCATGGCAGGGGTCTGAAACTGGATGAGTTTTAAGCTCCCTTCAACCTAAACCACTCTGGTTTTCCATGATTCCAAGTTTTGCCCACTTGTAGCAGCCCAGCACTATTGAGTGCCATTGGCCAGGGGGACCAGCAGCCACACAACTGACGGTATCCTGGGTGCTGCTTTGCTCCATTTCTTACCACTGACTTTTTGTTAAAGCAATATTTCAACAAAAGAGAAAAATACCTATATCAGCTCATGGAAAAGCAAGCCTGCAGTGAAATAAATATCTCTTGCATCAAAGAGATTCACAATTCCTTTGATAAATCTTATCACAGCAATGTTTTTCTCTGCTAGAGCAACCCCACAAAGGGCTGAAAGCGTTATCTAAACACATCTGTACATCTCTGTTTATTTTGTATTCAACAGTGCATGGCACAAACACAGCTTTGCCATTAGTCTTTAAAAATAGTATTAAAGGACATTTCCATCTATTTAAATCACACCTATTTTCATTTAAATTAGTTGCTAAATAACAAGTTCTATACTGCCATTACGCTGGAATGTGTGACTGCTGGAAATACACTTCAAAGAAAACAAATTAAGGAACCTGGAGATTGCTACAGCAGAGCAAGGATATGTTTTTAGGTAAAAGTAAACAGAGAACAATGGCAAGTCATCAAAAACATAACAACATACCAACCCACAGTTCGTGAGCAAAAGAAATGGCACAGAGAATGTCTCACTTTACTCTTACAGGGCTCTTTTAATTCCTAAACAATGCATAAGATTTGCAGTATTCCTCATTAACTGCAAAAGGATGAATTACCTTTTTGTGGCCTATTTTACCTGGGGCTTCTGTGAGGTTTGAGCCATCTCGGAGCAGGACAGTTGGGGCACATCCCACAGCATCATCCATCACGCTGGCATGGCTGCTATTCCCAGCTGGAGCCAGGGCTTGGGCATGGACCACCCCTCACCCACCTGCAGAACCAGGGCTCAGGCTGATACTGGGGGGGTTCAGCTGGAGCTTCAGTGGCAGGGTCAAGGGCAGGATGGATGATTCTCCCATGGGGTGAATGGTGTCCACTAGGGACAACCCTGCTATGGGATTTATAGCAACCCAAGTGGAATAAAGTGGCAATTTGTTACTGACTGATAGCAGTTCTCAAGGAAGACATTGAAAGGGCACAGGCGTGCCAAGAGATGGGGGAAGCAAAGCTTGAGGTACTTACTAACAAGCGTGAGATTCCCTAACCCATTACTCATCCAGGAAGCCCCTGGAACAGCAAAACCTTTTCCCTGGAGGTGACAGGAACTGGGGACAGGAGGCTCCTTTCCTCATGGTGCCATGACAAACCTGAGCAGCATCAGTCTCTCCTTATAAACTCACATAAGGAATAAATCCGACCTTACTGGCTTATCAATGTGTTCCTCAAGCTAAAAAGAATCCTTCTGTTATACATAATGAAATCATACATCATCAAACTGTATAAAAGCGGGACTAGAGAAGAAATGCCTCTTGTAGAGTGGACTTAATCACATAACTGGAATGGAAAACACACATGCAAATGTGTCTGGAATTTTAAGTTCCCAGAGCAAGTTCAGCACCTCCTCCAAGCAATGCCAAAGTCCATTACTCTATCAGCTAATACCAGCACTGATTTTTAATCACCACCAAAATAATCTAGTCTCTCATATTTTGCAGCAAATTGAGGCCAGGCTCCTATTTAGCCACGTGCTGTGTGTTGCTTGGATATGGATTATTATTTCTCAAAGAGTGTCTGCAGTATTTTAGTTTGGTGCTAACTGATCTGGATCATAAACCATCATTTGCATCCTCCAAAAGCCAAACGGGTCTGGCTTCTAACTCCCATAAACCCAAAAACAGCATCCCCCTACTCCTTCTGTCTTGGGAGCTGAGTTTTCGCAGCTCACTAAATGTCTTCTCATTAGTTGTGTTGGGTTTTATAAGCAGAGTTCAGTTGAACAACAACAAGGCGCATTAGTAAAGACAAAGAAAACTCACAAAGTAACTGTAAATATATCCCCAGACTAGCATGATAAATACAAATATATGAAATGAGAACTGGGATAAAAGTGTGTTCTGACTTAATACAATTAAAACATCTAATTCCCATCCCTATTTCTAAGGGGGTTCTCCTTCAGCTTTGTCTTTCCGCAGCTGGATGCCAGGTACCATTCTTTTCACACAATACTGGTCAATTTGTAACTCCCAATTCAACAGCAAAATGCAATCCCCAAATCTGAAATGTTTTCTAAAGCCAGAAAGATTTTAGTCTTTTCGTTGATGTATTTCCAAATACGTCTTCTGTAAGGAGAAAACCTCGGAAGTTTTCTCAATACAGGTAATTTACATACATATTTACTCTTTAGACTATTCCAGCTTCAACTAAACATAGAGAAGTAATTTAGTGCACGCATTTGAAACTCAAGCCATGCAACAAATCATATGCATTTAATTCAGCAGTGCTCTAACGAAAAAAGAACTCCATGAGTAATCAAGAACGTACTTAACCTTTCTCTAAGCAACAGAGAAAAAAAGTTAGTGTGAAATATGTGACAATCTCCTAAAAATATAACTAGAGGGCAAGTGGTAAGGTATGCTGTAAAAACACAACCGGCACTAAGGAAACGAAAACCTGACAAACCAGAAGAAAAACCTGCTTACACTCAGTAAGAGCTGATGGATGCTCACAATAAAATGAGATGGAGAATTCAAAACCTCCCTGAAAATAAAGACGAGGTAATTCCAGCAGCAAAGAGACAGAGAAAGGAAAACAAAGACAAACTTTGGGTTTGCTTTCACTTAACATTAAACATTGACTAAAGTATCTGGAAGCGTGCAGGAATCCTGGATGTGCCACGGAGCAAAGAAACACCTGACTTTGTGTTTGTGACTCAGACCAGAGGGGACCTACCAATGAATCTGGGGAGTCAGGAGCGTGTTTCACCATGTTAGATCCTTTAGATATACATAAAAACCATCATGCTTATCTTTCTCCTTCTGAGAAGGCAGCCCAGCTCTAAGCCTTGGGAAGAGCAGGCTCATTAGAAAAGAATTAACTCAGCATCTCAGAAGAGCAGGGAAATGGCTGAAAGATGAGCAGTATGGCACAGGAGCGCAGGGGCTGAAAATCTGCTCATGACCAGGCACATGACCAAAGAATCAGGCTAATTAGCACCATTCTTCAGCCACAGTGAAGTCTGGTATGTGATCAGCTTGGACAGCATCTGATGAAGGGCAAGAGTCATCCCATGCCTGGTCCCAGGTAAGGCTGGGCTATAACCAGTGCATGAAGACCTGGTAGAAATGAAGGGTGGCTGTTTCCAGCCTTCTGCTGCTCAGGCTACAGGCAGCATGTTCCTTCATTATGTCAGATAAAATCATCTTCCACATCTTCAGTTCAATGCAGAGATGACTGTCAGCTTAAATCACTGACTCCATCCAAGCCACTGAGTTACTGATTCCTATAGATTTTGAGGGAAATAATTGGAAGTAGGAGCGATGCAGAAAGCGCCCTAAAGGGAGAGAGTTGTGAGGAACAGCTTCCCCCTGCAGAAGACATGAAGACCTCATTACCCATTCAGGGTGAACACACACAGTCTGCTGGGTCCATGAGCTGACGCTGCGATGACAAGGATGCTGCTAGAGAAGAAGCGATGCTTCTTGCCATGCACAGACAGAGCAGAAGTGCCCTGAAGAGGAGTCTGCTGCCTCCCAAATAGCAGAGAATAAAAAGTTAACACCATCTGAGAATGCGCAAAGATTTCCCAGGTGTACAAAGCGTTCTGCTAAAGAATACCTCCTGCATCACTGCTCCTTCTGAGGCCACCCGCTGCTATTGACTTACACTCAGTAAGAGCTGACAGATGCTCACAATAAAGTGAGTGGCTCCATCTGCTAAGGTATGAGAGCTGAATGAGGTTTGGGGGGAGTTTTTCTGCAGATCTGAACTTGGTTCAATCAGTTTTGGGAACTTAGATAGAAAAATGTACCTGCACTTGTAGAAGCCTCAGAAGTGTTTGTTTCTCAAAGATAACCTGGAACCCAGGGCAGGTTTCCCAGCACCAGGTCCTAAAGGCTTTCACCAGCAGTGTGGTGCTGTATCTGCACACAGTTCTAAAACAAAGAAACAGTGGAATATTCAGAGCTTAAACTCCTGAACTTTGAGTCTACAGTTAGAAAATTAAGTGATTTTATCTCCAAAAGTCCCAAATGATGAATAATTTCTGCCAACTTACATCTTTTGTAGAAGGGGAGAACTAAGGCATTAAGATATATTTGAGCAAGCTGCTCTAGTGGAAGGTGTCCCTGCCCGTGGCAGAGGGTTGGAACTGGATGAGCTTTAAGGTCCCTTCCAATACAAACTGGTCTGGGATTCTATGATTTGTAAAGTGAAATGCTGATTTAATTGAAAAGATCCATGCTACAACATGGTTCCAGGCGGGCACTTTAAGCAATTACTGCATTTGCTTCCACAATTTCCCAGCAAGCTCATGGATCCTGTGTATTTAAAGCCTCAGCTGGTACATTTAATGTATGAAAACTGTCCTGCTCGAGGCTTATGCCGGTTCTGGACACCTCTCCAGCAAATCCAGAGGGTTGACAGCAGTGAGGATCCTGGCTGTGGGGGACCAGAGCCCGTCATTGGAGCAAGCGGGATTGGGCAGTGGTGGAAACAGGAATCGCAGCCACCCTCATTCCAAGAGATTCTGCCAGCTTCCCACACAACTGATAGAAGGTCCTACAGTGTTCAGACCTTCAAAAGCAGCTGACAAAAACACTTAGTTAAAAACATGGGGTCTGCATTCGGCTGGGAAAGGCAGTTCTGCTTTCTTTCCAGTTAATAGCCTTGGGGGGCTCCAAGGGGGTATTTCCATCTTCAAACTCCTATAGAAAGATCACAGACCTTATCACAGGCACTAGCCTAGCATAAATACTGACCCTGTTGGGGCAAATAAATCAGTTACCATGACTGTGCATCATCAGGCCAAACACTACCAGCAGCATCGCTTTCCCTCCTCCATTCCCCCCATCTCAACGTACTGTTAGCAGCAGGTCTTACTGACAAAAGGTGTAGGGGCTTTATAAAGTAACATAGGAAACTTGAAACCCCATTTCAATGAGATGCCCCATTTCTGAGAAAGCAGAATAGGCAGAGTAAATAGTATAAGATTGGAAGCTGGATTTGAAAGTTAAAGTTGGAGCTACTGATTGTTCACATGACTGTGAAATAATAAGTACTGCAGCAATGCAGGAAATAACCAGCTGGTGTTAGTAGTATTAAAATCCAAACTAAAAGCATAGATGCATGTATAGATTCCACATTTAAAAATAAAGATATTCCAGGGCAAACTGCAACCTCTCACTTTTCATATTTCCAAGCAAAAACGTATGGAAAACCCCCAAAGTGCAGTTCTGCTTAAGGTTACGTATTCAGTACTCTATGCCCTCACAAATCCACGGCCAGGACCAGTTAGGGAGTGGGTCTTTTCCTAATTTTCTCCATTCCATCATTTTATCTGCTTGATCTCAGTTCTCTTCCTGATTCCCTTCTCAATGGTGATATTCTTGATTACTCAAGTTTTTTATCAAAACCAGAAAAACAACTTTTTGCCACTGAGATGAATGATACAAATTATGGTGGTCTTCAAACCTAAAGGATCTGCAATTTGTCCTTTACTCATGAGTTATAAGTCTCATGTAAATATAACTTTAGCATGTGGACCCAATACCCTGGTTTAGATCCTTGTCTTTTCTTAACTCATGAAGTCTGCGGGTTTAGTTCATTTTTAGGTTAAGAAATCAGGCATTTCAACAAGTGTTTTAGCAAATCTATGCCACCTTTACCTGTATATTATATGTGTTATCATGGTAATTAAGCAAATAATGTAAGACAAATGATAAATAATAAAATCCATTGATGAAAACGTCAGGAATTCTACAGCTTAAACAGAAAAGCTGATAATTCCATGCCTAAACCATAATTTCAATTACAATGAAATGAAGTGAATATAAACCCAGCAGTGTTACTGCACTTATTTATATCTCAGCTACTATAAAACACGCAGCCCACTTGCAGTGCAGCTCCGGAGGAGAATTAGCATTCAAGCTCTAACCTGCTAACCCTATCACTGGGATGAAGCCTAATAGGAAAATTGAATCTCTAAAATTATTAACATTATGACACAAAAAGCAGGTAATTTCAAGTCAGTGCTCACCAAGCTGCTCCTGGTTTACTCAGTATTCCATGGAGAAGAAAGCCAGCATCTCCTCTCACTTCAACAATGTTGTAACGTCGGCAGCAATCAGTCACGTCTTGATCGAGTCAAATGCTCCATCATATGCTTGTTTACGCCAGGTGAAAAAAACCCTGAATTTCTCCTTATTGCCTGGAAATGCCTTGATTTTCCTTGTCTTCCTTATTTTCAGAGCAACTGTTTTGCAGGGCTCTTAAGGAGTGTCATAGGGAGTATGCTGAGGATGAAAAATAAACCCTTACAAGAAAGACCATTTGATGGATTGTCAGTAAGCAAACACCTAAGCATCAAAAATTGGGAGGTTGATTGTTTGTGTTGCATGACTGGATTTTCAGAGCTTACCAGCTCTCTTGTATAGTCATATATAATCCAAGACAGATGCATTCCCTTTAAATGTGTGGATTTAGACACTTTTATTCACATAGAGCCCCCAATATTTGCATGGAAATCCCTAATCCTGGTTATTCTTTATTATTTCTCTAAGAATAAGAGAAAACACAAAATCTGTAAGAGTTCCTCTTAATGAGAAATGTGTATAAATTTAAGTCAATATAATGAGATAGTTTCTAAGATAGGAGATAATTCTAAGCATTACCCTAACACTCCACAGTGCAACCTCATTATAACTCAAGACTCCAGTATTGTCATGAAGTAATGGAGTAATTGAACCATAGAATCCCAGATTGGTTTGTGTTGGAAGAGACTTTAAAGCTCATCCATTTCCAACTCCTTGCCATGGGCAGGGTCACCTTCCACCAGGTTGCTCTATAAAATCCTTCAGAGACTTGTAAAGACCCAACAGGAAGAATTTGGGGAGAAAAAAAAGAAAACTGTAAGAACAGCTCTTTCCCTACACAGTTCAACTGACAGGAAAGCCAGCATTGAACATTCAACATAGAGAGTGGAAATACACAGCAGAAGTCAGGAAAATAAACCCAGAAACTCCTCAGCCTGTTGTTAATAACCACAGAAACCAAGCAAACTCCATTGCAAACCCCATTGGCTGCTTAGTTTCTGTATGTACAGATTGCAATAGCAGACAGACAGCAGAGATTTTGGCACACGTTGAGACAAGCAGGATTTCCAAGTGCATTCCCAGGAGGATGCTGCCATTTGTCATCGTTTCATTAGGCGGTGGTAGCAGCACTGATGCTGATGAGGCTCACACTGACGGCTCTCTCAGCGCAGTGTGCCAATCTGGAGAGGCACTGGGAGGAGGTCTCAGCCCACCTGAACAATTAACATAACCAAAGTCTTGCCCTCTATTCCTTCCAGCAGTTGGGCAGCTCAACCTCCTAGGGTAAACCCTGTGCACACCACATTGCACCTCACTATTCTCTTTAAGCGAGAAAAGGATCTAGAGACAAGTAATCAAGTCCAAAATACCAAGCTAGGGCTCCAATCTCCATCTGGTCTGAATCTGTGTGACTGCTTTGATTTCCTCGGATCAATGTGGATTTGGGCCTGTGGAGGATCTGACCTTTCAACCATGAGCCACCAGTCAACTTCCTACATGAGATGGCATTTCATGGCTGGGTCTCCAGGCACAGACCCCCTGAGCCCTGGGGCCGAAGGAGCTCAATAGAAATCAACTGTATGCATAAGGAAGGAAGAAGAACTTGGATTTAAGTTTCAGAAACCAAGGGCAGGATCCAGTATTGGTTACATGAGATTCAAGCATCAGAAACATAGAATCAGAGAATGGTTGGGGTTGGAAAGAAGCTTGAGATCATCTCTTTCCAGCTTCCAAGAGACATCTAAAAAGGCCGTGGCAATGGCAACCTGGGTATAGTGGGAATACCAAGGAGGCTGATCATTAAGGGTCTTCATAGGCAGTTTAACCACTGAATATGTTGTGTTTTCAGTCCTACTGCACTCTGGCTGTAGCCAACTTGTCAAAATCTCATTATACAGATTCATATTTGAATCATTTGAGGCAACAAGCAGGAGAATTTAAGAACTAAGGAATTGAGAAATCAGGGTTTGCATTAAGGGCAAAAGACAAAAGAGTCTCAAATATGAGGTACAGGCTGAATATCCTTTAATGTCAGTATTGAATTACTACATAGTAACTAAAACACCAGCAAATTATTCTTAACCTGAGCCATTTCTGTTTACATTGAAAATGCCATAAGATTTAGGCTAGAATGGTCTATACAATTACAAAGAAATATAGAGAAAATATAACTCAGTTTGGTATTTGTGTCTCCACTTGGATGTATTTGGATCTCTCGGCCTTTTATCTCTACAAGCTTCTCCTAATCCTTGAAAAGCAGCAATTAAAATCCACTTGTTAAAAGAAAAAGTGATTATGAAAACAAATAGGAAAGTTCGGGGCCAAGGAATTTGAACAGACCGTCCAGAGAGGAGGCGAGATGATATCTTGACAGGAGACGTCATTTTACCTAAATGCATGCAAATCTTGAGCAGGGTATAAATGGAAATGTGCTGAACTCAAAGCCTGGAGGGGGGAGGGTTTGGGGTTTATTTGGGTTTTTTTAACAGTCATCTTTTTATGCAATATTGCTATTTCTTTGCCATTAAAAGGCAGCTTTGGGCTGCTTTGCTGCCTTGCCAACACTGCTTCGGAGGAGCACAGGGCATGACTGAAAACAGGAAAACCCAGAAGCTGTCACCAGTGAATCCAGCCTTGACTTTCTGTGCCAGTGGTCATTTTTGGAGTGCTAACCCCAGGCATTGCTTTGGAATACAGTTCCTTCAGAGCAGAGAAGCACATAGGTGGTCTTTCTTCAGACCATGATCACTTCCATCATTTCATAGGATCACAAACTAGTTTATGTTAGAAAGGACCTTAAAGCTCCTCCACTTCCAACCCCCTGCCATGGGCAGGGACACCTTCCACTAGAGCGGGTTGCTCCAAGACCTGTCCACGCTGGCAGTGACCTCCATCCTTATGTCACAGTGTCAACATCCAAGCAGCACTGAGTGGATACAGATCTGTGGCAGACAGACACACACACACTGCATCCCATGAGCACAGCCCAGAAGCAACACCCGAAATTTTCCACAGTACAGGCTGGGCAGACAAGGACCAGCCTTCATCTTCAGAAAGAGACAGAGACCAACTTCAGTAGCCTCCTGCTTAGGAAGCACCATTCCATTAGCGTTTCTTAATTCAAAGACCTTGATCACAAGCTGTTCCCTGTCTAAACTAGTTCCTTTGCAAGTGCCAAGCAAACTCCTGAGCAAAGCAGAAGTTGGAGGAACCAGTATTGACAGGGCCCTGCGACAACTGGCCTTTAACAGATGAGCTTTCAGGATCATCTGCCTTTCCTGAAGCAATACAAACCGAACTCATGTGTTAGTGTTACAATAAGTGACGTTGTCTTCAGAGTTATACTTCCAACAGAAGCATAAGTAATATTTTGCCACAGCTATTGTGACCCAGAAAACTAAACATGAATCACAGCATCAGAAATCAACACATGAAAGCAGTGGCTCAGAAGACAGGTATATGGTAAATCTATGTCTTAGAGCAAGGCTAAAATAAATCCAGTGTTTCCAGTGGCGCAGTACATTATACTGACAAGATAGCTGAAAATACCATAAATAAAATGGATTTTATCATCTTGTATCAGTCTCCTGTGGATAATATTATTTCAAGAATACCTCCTCCAGTATCAAACATAATTCAGCAGTAAAATGGACTTTAGTTGCTCAAGCCAAGCAACGGAGCAGGGAGATGCTACACTGCAGTTTTGCTAATGAATTAATAGATCCATATGCAATCTGTGCTTTAAGAAGTGGATGCTCCCAGCCCAGTCCCCATCTTGGTGCCTATATAATAAATTGTGACAGCAGAACAGATGCTATTTACTTAATGATAGCTGCTTTCATTGTTGAAGATGAATTAGAAATCACTGTTTATCTTTTCAGCAGAAACTGCTCATTTTCTAACTCCAGAAACCTGAATGCTCGTTGCTATTGTTTGCATTGGGGGTTATCCTCAACCGCATTCTCACTTACAAAACTGGAACTTCTGCTAAATTTCAGGCTCTAACCAATCCTTTGCTTTTAATTACTTTCAAAACCGTTCACTTGCTGACAGCGCGGGTGCATTCCTCACTGTGTGATACATTTATTTACTCTGCTGTGCTTTTGGAACTCACTGAATGTTTATAATTAGGTTGTGTAACCATGCGAACCTTCAGCTGGTGTTGGCTGCTTTTAAAGCAGTTCTGTTCTGTGTTTTGAAAGAAGGAAGAGCGACAACACACCGTGAAAATTATGCAGCAGACTTTGTATTTCCAGTGGAAAAAAAGGATCCCACTTAACAATTATAATCGCGCTATTTTAAACGCTGCTTAGGTGCAGAGTGATGTTTCCCGTTGCAATGCAAACGCCAGCAGTGACATTCAGTCAGCTCCAAAGCCATTGCTGAAGGTTTAATGCCATGGTCCTACAACTCTCAAGGGTGGCACATCCAAGTGGGAAGTTCTGCTCCAAAACATGAGCTCCTTGAGCAAGCTCTTGGATACTGCAGGCCTTGGGGGTCTGCTTATGTGGTTACATGCAATAGGAAAGTTCTGAGCGGGATGTGCAGCTCTGAGGACTTTGGCAATAGAACCACACTGGTTTGGGTTAGAAAGGACCTTAAAGCTCACCAAGCTCCAGCTCCCTGCCATGTGCAGGGACACCTTCCATAGAGCAGCTTGCTCCAAGCCCTGTGTCCAACCTGGCCTTGAGCACTGCAGACACAGGGCAGCCACAACTTCATAGCATTAAATAACCTGCACATGCTACCTCCAAAAACACCCAAAATGTGGAAGCCCCAGACAGCTTTCAGGTCTTCTGGAACTGTGACAGAGCCAGTGGCAGTGGGAGATCTGCCCTTGGGAAGTAGGACCAAGATCACCTGAAGTGCAGTCTTTCCAAGGCATCTTCCTCCTGAGCTGCTCCTGGATGATGGTGGTAGTGGCTGGTGGTGCAATGTGCCAGCCCTGAGTCCCGTACCACAGCACAGGGATGCAGCTATTGCTGCTCTCACCTGCTGAGGCCCCATTGGGTAAAGATCGTATCAGCTGCTGCATAAATCACTGCCACTTTCTGAGCCCTGAAGAACAAAGTGATTTCAAACCCTCAGGTGGCTCTTGGCTGCTGCTCCACTCAGCAGTGGCATTGACACTGTGGAGACAGCCCTTGGGGATCAGGCTAATGTTAGCTCCTGTTGAGCTCCCGAAGTCACAGCGGTTTAAAATAGACAATTTCTTTCCACATGGGTAATTCCTAATGCAGAATTAAGGGTTTGTTTGAGTTTTTTTCTTTCCATTTTGTCATGAAAACATGATTTTTAAATTGTTCTCTGTGCTTTCTGCGCTAAGAATTAGCATTTGGTGTCAGGTTTAACCATCTGTTAACACACACGTGACTGCAAGGTTCTCCCTCGCATCCCCCCCAGTCTCCACCCCATAGGTGATGAAGTTACCTCCACACGGACTTTTCCAGTCACGTCTCCACACCTCTTGTTAATCCCCTGTACACATTTTCTGGTAAGCCCTGAGAAGCTGTGCGAGTTTCCTTTAGAACGATGACAAAGACTGAACATGGGCCATATGTCAGATCTCTCCTGAAGCTTTGTCATCCTGCTGTGCTTCTGTTGCAGCTGTAGCTGAAAAGTTATGCAAATATGAGCATTTTCTTTTCCGACTCAGATAATCAAGCAATATCAGATACATTATTAATTAATTTTTCCTCATTTTTTCTTCCCCCCCCCCAAAACAATCTCACCAATTTCCATTTTCTTTCCCTTCAGAAGTTTTCATTCAAAATCAAATCAACATAAACTGCAGGCTCTGCATTGGTATCATTGACCAAAAGGAAACTGAAAGCTGATAAAGGTGCAGATGTCTTCAACCCCAACACCAACCCTCTGCTCCCAGGGCAGACCTTTATTTTCCTTGGAGATACATGCTTGCACATCTTGCCTTCTACGACAGTTACTGCATTTAACATCCTCATATGAATGTCATAGCCAAAGACTGACATATTAAGGCTGAGACTGCCCCATCCCTGGCAGCGTTCAAGGCCAGGTTGGATGGGGCTTGGAGCAAGCTGCTCTAGTGGAAGGTGTCCCTGCCCATGGCAGGGAGTTGGAACTGGATGGGCTTTGAGGTCCCTTCCAACACAAACCACTTTAGGATTCTATGATCTGATAGTCAAACTCAAGCTGTGGAAGAATCAAGATTTACCCCAGCGCACCCGGCAGCAGATGGAAAGACTGTGCACAGAACCCAATTAACTTCGGGAATGTCTCCGTGAAGAGGTTTGGCTCCTCAGAGCTTCCTGCAACAGGAAGATTGTGGAGCTTAGACACGATGTGGAAGCTCTGCTGCTGGGTGGCAGCCCGAGGTGTCCTCATGCTGCAAAGACTTAGAGGAACAGCGGAAACCAGAAGCAATTTCTGCCAGCCGGCATGTCCCTTGGTGTAAGGAGGCAGCACAGCATAGTGCAGATCATCTTTATTCCTTCTGAGATCTAAATAGGTCAATTCCCTCACTCAGTGTCATGCAGGAAATTGTACAACCCCACAGTTGCATTTCAGAATGTATAATCAGACCATTTATGTATTATCATTACAGAAGCAACAGCAAACTGGAGATTGAAAAGTACCTCAGCTTACCCACACATTCTCGCTCTTTAATGCTTCTAAGTTATTCCAATATTCAGCCCTTTGCTTTATATCACTGCATTTCAAACATACAGAACAGAAATTGGATTAAATAACGTGCTAAAGAGAATACTTTGAGACTATGCAATATACGCTGTGCTTGGCAGCATACGGGATGCACGTGGCAAGATGAATTACTAAAGCTCAGGAGTTAAAGTGTTCAGGCATGATAAGAAGAAATACGACACGCTGATGGCTTCCAAACACCACTCATAAAAACTGTGATCTTGGCAAAACACAAGTAGCAGCATATTCCCTTAACAAAAGTAATGAATCAGGGAAGGGAGAAAGTAGATGGTAGAAGAAGTGAGAATATCTCCACAAGTCACTCAGTGTAGGACAATAACCCACTTCTCTGCTTCTGTGTCTGTACCATCCATCCAAATTAGTTGCTGATGCGCAAGTCTGTCACAGGCTGTAAGCCTGGTAGGAAGGATTGGAACATTATGTTAATATGACACGAGCTGAGAATACTGAACCCAAACAAACAAACGAAGGAACCAGAAGACAGAGCTTTGTCACCACAGGGGCTGTCACGCATGGGAACTGCAATAAACTGCCAAACAAAAGGAAAGATGGGTTTGATCCTGATGTATAGGAAACGGCCCATGGCGGTGTAAAGGTGAAATCGGCTCTCATGGGATGCACAGAACGTCTGTCCAGGAAAGCTCACAGAGCTTTGTGTATTGGGTAGTTGAGGTCTCTCTATCTGCTTCCATGAACTGGCACTGGTAAAACACATCCTAAAGTAAAAAGAGCATTAAGGTGAAGGCATATGTCAGAGGGAGGTTTCAGGGCATCATACAAGGGATCAACTACAGCCAGAGAGAGCTGAGCTGGGTCAGCCTGGACAAGAGAAGGCTCCTTAAGGGGAAACACCGGGGCAGCTCCAGTGCCTGAAGGGGCTACAGGAAACCCGAAGAGGGGCTTTGGTCAAGGGATGGAGGGACAGGAGAGGGGAATGGCTTTAACTGCCAGAGGGGAGACTGAGATGAGCTCTTGGGCAGAAGC
>JASSUY010019360.1:6841-19521 GCA_032466535.1 Forpus xanthops | reverse complement strand
GTAGTGATTTATGTTATACCTTAGTTACTAAACTGTTCTTATCTCAACCTGTGGGAGTTGCATTCTTTTGATTCTCCCTCCCATTTCCCCAGGACTGGAGAAGAAAGAGGGGGGAGTGAGCAGAACTGTTTTGAGGGGCCTCAAACCATGACACTGAGCTACTGGAATTGGACAGATAATCGTACCGCAACTTGTTCACATGTATTTGCCCAAAACTGTAGCATTAGAGGCAAACTCTGATTTGATCTTTGCAAGCTTTTTTTTTTTTCCACATTCCTCAAACATGTCCAGAGTGGTTTATTTTATTCGTGCTAGTTAGAAATTTGCAAGAAAATATATTGGTTTTCTTTATTACATTGCAGATCAGCTTCAAAAAAAGCTCATAGGCATTCTTAGCATTACTTGTGAGCTTAGTGAGGGATAATGCTTTCAAAATCTTCACCAAACCAGTATCCAGAAGATAATACACTTCATAAAACCACTAACTCTAGCTTACCACAGTTGAAATCTCTCAGGAATTTAGAGAAACTAGTGTCATTTTATTCAATAAAATATCATTTGCAAGGTGTTAAAAGTTCATTTTAAAGAACTGTTGATGTAGTTCACTGAAATTTGCCTTAATAGCTTTTGTAATCCCTGGGTGAAAAAAAGATCATTTGCTTTAGCAGATTATTTGTTTTTTGTTTTTGTTTTTTTTTTTCAAACAGAAAGCTGTGAAAGGGGTTTAGTTTACTGACAAAGCAAAAAATTAAAGTAATTTCATTAACCATTCTAATTTAGATTGCCCTAGAAAAATATCCAAACTATAGTTTATTACACTTTCAATTACAAATAATCGATTTTCAAAATTCCAATTAAATGCCTGAGTGACAAAAATATTTTGTAGGTTTGTTGCTGGGGTTTTTGTTGTTTGTTTCTTTTTTTAAGAGAGAAAGGGTTGATTTTGTCTTCTGCATGAACCATATGTTTTATGATTTCCAAGTCTGAAGTTGCTTAACAGATTCTGTGTGAGAGTTACATTCCTGATACTAGGCTTGAAAGGTACCTTCTGTTAGTTTCTTTTGAGAAGATAATGTTTTTAACTTAAAGTTTTGCTTTCAGGGTCCTTTCTGGGAAAATGGAAAAGGAGTAGGAGAGATATCCCACTTAGACATTTTAGTTTAATATACTCATGGGACACCAAATGTATGTAACTTCTGCTCTTCAAATTTGAGGTCAGCCTATTGAACTTTTATGGCCTTACTGCAAATTGGCAGTTGATAGTGATCCTTTATGAAATAATTTCCCATTCCAGGAAGCCAGGCACCAGGGTGTGAGGCATGCAAAATAATTGCCTCAGAAGGAAAGACATTAGGAAATTGCCTCACTACATGTAAGTTCTGTGATGGTACTGTTGACAATTTTACTTTTGATTAAATGAAATGTGCTTCTTTAACCCCAGTCTGTTGCTAAGGAAGATTTTTGGCAGAGACATTAGATACATAGAGGATTATTACACAGCATAATCAGAACTTTGGCAACTTCCACTTCCAATACATGGGAAATTGCAAGGAGATAAAATTAATCACACCTACACTTCCTTAGTATATAAATTTTAAAGAGAGATTTCTAAGGGAAACGACAAAAAAAAAAAAAAAAAATTGGAATAAGGGTGGAAGACAAACAGGCCTGATGCATACATGTCTAAATAAGAGTTCAGCTTGCTTGATCTCACAAACACATGTACTCACAGTTGTAAGAAAAAGTCTTGCTTGAATATAGTTTAGGGTATATTTTACCCATAGTCTTTTCCAACCCTAACTATTCTATGATTTTATGTTTCTATGTAAAAATGTGTCTTTCTGTTCTTAGGGTAAATACTAATCCTTTGAGAAAGTTTAAATTCCTTTGAAATCTATGACGTTCTGCCAATGTATCCCTTGTAGCACTGAGCAGCATAAGCGGACTGGGTTCTTTTTAGAAGATGGATAGTTCTCTGTCTTCCATCATGGGAATACACCAAGACATTTTATAGGTTTTAGTGAGTTGAAACAGACTCTGCACACCTTTCTGTCCCTTTACAAGACAGCATCTAATGAGTCACATATTCCCTTGCTTCTTCCTCTTGCCTCTGAGGAAATCTAACTTGTGCTACCAGGATAAATATAATCAGACTTCAGGTACATGATTTCTTCATGGCTTATGAACTCACTTGCCAGTACTGCTACATCACCATCTAGCTTCACTGTCAGCAAAATCTTAGAAACTTTGAGATGCATTCTCTTCAGGGAGAAGGATTTGTTAAGATCAGTGTTTTTAACAACAGTGCTTAGGAAGAATGCAATTTTGTGGAAGGACTTTTGTTTGTGTGTAATATTTGTTCTGAATCTCAGGTAGGGTGAAAGGGTATGTATGCATTACTGGGATCTAGCTTCTGTTAAACATGTAGAAAATGACAAACTCCTGTATTCCTCTAGGCATCACTGCTCAGAATGTTAACCAATTTCAGTTTGCAATACTTACTCATAATTGATGTTATGAACTCAAATTTGAATGAAAAAAAAAAGGCATTTTAAGTCTATGTTTGGCAGAATGAAAGTTTTATTTTAGTCCTTAAAGTGTGGTCACAAAAATGAATTTTACATTTGCAAGATGGAAAATATGCAAATCTGAACTGTCATTTGCTTTGCAAAAACTGTATTTGCCACCTTTATGCAGTGAATGTTGAAGAAACCACAAGAGACTGGATGTAAAAGGAAAAGCCTGTATAAAAAAGGAAATGGTAGGCAACTTATTCAACTGGCTGAGGATTGATTCCTGTAATAAGGATAAAAGCCTAATAAGTGATAGTATCATTGGAGGATAGTATCCTGAGGATTTAGGATTAGTCTGTAAACATTTCTTTTTTTTGCGTTCTATGTTGGCATATTGATTTTATATTGATATTTCCATTATCCTCTCAGTTTTTCCTTTAGAATCCATTTGTTGATTCAAGGTCTTCCTCAAGTAGAAAGAAGGAAACATTAAGAATGAAGCTGATAATGAGTACTCATGCCTCCCTGAAATTATGGCAACTGCCAAACTCTACATTTTCCCAGTTTTACAGATTACTTTGACAAACCTTTGTGTTGTGCACAGGCACCAATTTACTGTAGCACACAAAAACAATGCAGTTCCCCTTGATGAAAGTTAAGGTACATATTTTTGGTGCATTTTCTTTAGCGCTTCATCAGCATTTGTTCTTGTCACCCAGTGGAATAATCTGACAGAAACAAATGACGATGTGCTTCCTGCTTGCTAAATACAAAATGGTCTGAACAAGGCTAAAAGAACTCTTGCTTTTTTTGTCTTTGAAAGTGCCTTCTGGAAAATCAAATGCTAGTCATAGACAGCATTCCTTTAACTGTTTTCAGATTTAATGTAGACCTGCCAGACCCCCTAGGAAAATGAAATCAATCTGTCCACTTTTTTTTTTTTTTAATTATTATTTTTACCGTATGTATGAATTTTTTAGCCTTTTCATACAACAAAAAGTGACAGATTTGAATAGAATTCATATAAGGTGAAAGAGATAACTCCATATCATGGATATATGAAAATAAGGAGCAGTGCCATAGAAATAAATCCTCAGAAATATGAAACAAGGAAGACTATACATTAAAAAAAAGGAGTGTAGCAGTGATTTCCATCATAATTGTATTCACAATGTAGCTGCGAATTTAAAAAGAGCAAGCTAATGTTTGCAATTTACGTTTAAATGCTTTATATAAAACAAACAGTCATGCAATTAACACCTTAGGGAATACATCACCATAAATTCTTTGCTCAGATAACAGGAGAGTATTTATAATACAGAGGCTACATATTTTTACTATCTGCTATCAAAAGAATAGTAAAAAGTATATTTAATAATAGCTTATTTACTTGCTTTACTAATCAATTTTTTTAATGGAATTTAATTGGGAATAAAGAGTGTTTAATGGCAACCAGACAAAATTATTTTATCTTTTCCATGAGAAGTGCTTAAAATATTTTTTATTTGAAGGTTATTAAAAATGTAACAGATAATACTTAGCTTTTGAATGAAAATTTGACATTTCCCATGGAAGTTATGTACCTGGTATAGATTTCGGCCAGATTGTTTTTAACGAGCAAAAAAATTTATGTCACTGAATGCAAGACTATGAAAATATATTTTCACATATAAACTGAAAGAAGGTAGATTTAGATTAGGTATTAGGAAGAAGTTCTTTACTGTAAAGGTGGTGAGGCACTGGCACAGGTTGCCCAGAGAAACTGTGGCTACCCTATCCCTGGCTGTGTTCAAGACCAAGTTGAATGGGGCTTTGAACCATCTGGTATAGTGGAAAGTGTCCCTGCCCATAACAGAGTGGTTAGAACTGGATGATCTTTACAGTCCCTTCCAACCCAAAACTTTCTATGACTCTACAATTTTTAGAGAAAAGACAAGACTAAGTGAATTAGGAACATAGAAGTAATCTGTCTTTTCCACTGCTGAAAAATAATTCATACCTCACAAAAATACCACTTCATAGATGCCAATTTGTTACTATGGAAAAAGTCATCCTGATCATTATTTGTCATCTATCCTGACATAACTTTAACGAACACTGGAAACTAGGCTGTGACGGATAATACTAAGTCCATGTAGCTAGAACATTAAGAAATTATTTGCTTTGTAAAAACAACTCTATTCTTGGCTAGGCTTTGTTTGTTATTTGAATGAAAGTCTCAGATAGATGTCAGACTAAAACAAAATAGTAACCATGACCACTTCCTTCAGCCACCATTTTCTTGTGGGAGATGTTTCACAATAAGGAGAGGCTATCTATCTCTATGACTGCTTGCTAGCATTTATGAGGCAGAAAAGAGAGATATAATGGCTTCTAGATTTTCCTGCTGACAGAAGATTTTGCACAATGTTCCAATTCTCCTAAAGGGTATGAAGAAGAGAAAGTGGCCATTCTCTTTTATTCACAGTGTGAGCTGTCAGGATGACCTGTGCGATTCTTGTCAGCGACCTGTGCATGTGTGTGCAAAGAGCAGTGCACTTGTGTAATCAGTTTTGTAATCCCAGAAACCATAATGCCTGTGTAATGTCAGAAGACCCAGACATAAACCCTGTTTTATGTATATTGCCACAGGTTTGGTGGAAAGAAATTGAACAGATTTATAATATAGAAACCATCTCCTATTGACGTTATTCCAGCAAAGTGTTGATACGTGAATGTCAAGAGAAGACAGTCAAAAAATATTTCACCCTGCTAAGAAAGAATTCATATGGTTTGTAATTCCCTTTTTATGCAATAGGCGAACAAATTATATTACATTTGCATCTTGGACTAAATATTCACATTCCCTCACTAATCCCAGGGCACTGGGTTCACCTGTGCTTGGTAACTCTCTTTTGTTCCCATTCTGACAGTTTATGCACCTGCTGACAATTTATATAACTTTCCTACAGGCTATCAGGTGATGTTGCTCTTACTCTGAGCTTAACTGGGATGCATAGCTAGATCTGAATATAGGGGTGCATTTCAGATACTTAACAGAAACAAATAGACTTTAAATCAAAAAAAGTAGACACAGCCTCAGTATTTCATAACTATTAATTTAATGGCTGTTTAGCAATAATTTATGCATAACTGTCTTAAATAAAGTCAGACTTCCTACAGAAAACATATAGTAGTTCTGGAGAAAATAAAACCTTGTCAATCTATTTCAGTCACATCATCTGGAAATTTATCCATAAATACATCTCAAAACAGAATCCCCAATACTCAAGGTGTTTTATTTTTTCTCAGAAATTTTTCTAACCTGAGCAGTGATATCTCCCCAGGTTTGACTTTAATGGCAATAAGTTGATGTAGAGAGAGACTGGGCATAATTAAGCTCTGCATTTTTAACAGTTTTCCCCTCATATCTTCACTTCCAAACCATTCTTTTTCATTTGTGGTGACTTTCCAATTCACTGCTGTCTGGCTGCAATTTGAACATTATCTGAGATAAGAGTGAAAGGTTTCTCTTGTGATAGTTCCATGAAGCCAAACACTGACTCATTTCTTCTGTATTTCAAAGTCTGAAATAGATAAAATAAAAAGAGTCTGAGAAATATTTCACTCTCTTTCCTCCTCTCTTGGAGATACTGACATATGTCTCTTGGGAAAGAAAAATGTTCTGCTAGCCCATCCAGGTTGCTGACACATTGGCCTTGTCACCACACAGTGACTAATAATAATAATGGTCGAAATCACTTTCAGATGTACTTATGACCAAATATATGGTTTAAACTGAGCTTGAAACTATTCTTATGCTATAACTGCAGGAGGGGAATTTTCTTCATAGTTTCTGCTGTTTCTGTTCTTTTTTTGAAATGTGCCTGTCCACACTGTACAAACTGAAGCAGTGACAAGACTATGCTAGTGACAATTATATCAGAAAATTCATGTCTAATGCACATTTATCTGCCATTTTGAGGTACCGAGGTTCATCTAGTTATCTATAGGTAGTTGTATCTTGGATATAACTAGATATTTGTATTTCAGATTGTTTCCTATAATGTTTAGAAAATCATCCATGATTTGAGCCTTTACAAGGCTTCATGTTTGGGTTCTGAGTAAGCCCTACCAATCTCAGAGTTTTCTTTTTTTGCGCCTGTTGTGGTTTAAGCCATAAATCACTCTGCTGGCTCACTCACTCGTCTCACCTTCTTCCCCTTCACTTTCGGGGGGGTGGGGAAATGAGGGGAAGAACTGAAAGAATATAACTCCCACGGACTGAGATAAGAACAGTCCAGCAACTAAGGTATAACAAAAATCACTGCTGCTACCACCAATAACAATACCAGGGAAATACAAGGGCAGAAGACACAGCTGCTCACCACTCGATAACCAAACCGTGAACCGAACTCTTCAGGGTTCCTGCCCCTAGTTTTACATCCTGGGCAGGACATACTGTGGTATGGAATATCTCTTTGGTCAGTTTGGGTCAGGTGTTCTGTCTCTGCTTCCTCCCCACTTCCCCTCCTCCCTGGCAGAGCATGAGACTCAGAAAGTCCTTGGTCAGACCAAAACATTCTAAACTGTAACTATAAACACTGGTGCTATCAGAGCTGTTCCCAGGCAGAAAGTCAAAAAACATAGCACCGCACCAGCCACTACAAAGGAGAAAAATGACTGCTGCTGCTGAACCCATGACAGTGCCTTAGGCAGCTGTAGCTTTGCTGGTGTGCTGATTATTATGTGTAACGAAGCTTTAGTAAAGCATTGAGGTTTAAGCTGTGACAAATAGAGCACCAGCCAAAGCAAGAGTTCTTTAGGAGGGCTGAAGGCTGGTAAAAGTGCATAGTCTTACAGTCTGATAGGAAGATGATCTCAAGACAGCTCCTGGCAAACAAAATTTGATATACTACTGGGATGGAAGGAAAGCTTTTAAACAGCAGTTGAAGTGCCAGGGCCTGAAAAGACAGGGAGTTGAAGTGTCCCTTAGTCTTAATACTGATGCCAGAGAATAAGAGCACTTTCACTTTTGAAAAAGAGCACATATGCATAAAAACTTTAGGTTCAGCTCCTTCCAGATGGCTGTTCAACTCCTTTCAGTTTCATGTCTGAACTTGATTTAATAGTGCTTCTTTAACAGTCAAATGACAGTACTCAGTCTTCATCTTAAAACTGAAACTGGCTATTAAGAGAACTGGAAAGCCTGTCTCTTAAAAGGTGGCTTGAAGAGTTTGGTTTATTCAGAAGAGAAAAAGAAAGGCTGAGAAAGAATACGACCACTGGCTCCAAATAACTTTCTGGGCTAAACTGCAGAATGAGAAAAAATTGCTTAAGTTAATACATTATACTGGCACAGGAGCACCTGGGCACTGAAGTAAAATAGATTTAGGCTGGAAATAGTCTAAGCTTTATAGCGCTCAGGTTGTGGAACAATGTTCCAATAGGAAAAGCAGTAAAAGTTTTCATTAGCTCATAGAATTTGATGGATTTATGAAAAGGAGTATAGAACATAATTTTTCACCTTAACAAATAATGGGATTTGCAAACTTTTCAATTCTTCTACATATGGTTCAGGCAGACCATTGCAGAGAAGCAATCACTGGACATCTTCTAAGGAAGCCTTTGTCTTTATCCTCTGTGATATTGCAGTTTCAGGACAAACAAAACACTTCCATTTCTGGTGCAGACTTATTTTATGGGTAATAAACTATGCTTAAAATAAAACAGCATATGCAGAGCTGAGATCAGATGGTATTCCAATTGCTTATGAGACAAAGAGGTAACTGTAGTCTTGGAGATACAAATATTCAGGCAGCACACGAAGCCATGAAGTTAAAATTAAAAATAGCATGTCATTGAAATATGATGAAATTGTAACAGGTTTATGGCCATTTCTGTAGCAGTCTGCCTTTATTTAATAAGCCTTGGTATGCAATTAAATACCCTATGAAAAGCAAGTTGGAAAAAAAAAAAACCAGAGAAAACTCGTGTCAATAAATATAGGGGGAATTAAAATGGTTCTTTGTGTGGGAGCCAAAGGATTTGGTTAATAGCAATATTAATCATTTTCTAATACTGCCTTCTTCTTTTCCAGGGAGCATATGAAGGTAGTCTTATTTTGATGAAATATTTGCTGTCAGTAGAAAATCTCAAGAAAGCAGATTAGCGTTAGGTACTGAAACACTGTTTCTCAGTGCTTTTATATCTTAAAAAGTATCACTAAGGAAAAAAAAAATCAGTCTGAAGTCCCAGAAAGCATGGTAAGGCTCAGATTGAAGAGAACTGTCATTACAAGGATTTTCTATTAAATCAGATGTACAAAGTTAAGTTTTGTCTATACCAAAACTACTATATTTTTTTGCTGTTTAGACATACCTGAGTTTTTTTCTAATGTATATACATAAGGACTGAGTAAAACAAAAAGGAACAATTCCAGTGTATCACAAGGTGAAAAGAGGATAGGTTTCTTCTGAAAAAAAGAGAAAAGAGTATAGGCTGCTTCTGAAAGAAAGAAAACTGAAAGAAAGAGGAAAAAAAAAAAAACAAACACCACAACAAAATAAAGCAAACCAAACAAACAAGCAAACAAAACTCAACAAAACAACCCCAAACCTATAGGCCCCAGATCTATGATTATATTCTGTGGCCCCAGTTTGCTATTGCCTAAGCATGGGGATTTGCCCTGGGACCTGAGAGTGGCTGACAATTTTTCAGCTTGACTTTAATATTAGCTTAAATCACTGAAATAATTAATTTTAAGAAATTCTTCATGCTTTGTTTTTGCTGCAAGGGATTTTACTAGACGGGTTTAGTGAAGCTTACCAAGCTTTAGTTTTCAAGAAGAAAATGGCAGTCTGCAAGCATGGCTTTGCTGCATATCACATACATTTTTCACTGGCACTTGACAAATGAGAGTGGAACAGAAGAAAAGGAGAATTTTGAAGACATACAGCTAACTGATAATCCAATTTGCTCATGCTCAAGAGAGATTTTCATCAGCTAGTCAGTTTTTTGCACAAAGCTTGTCATATGTTTAGCCAACAGATTCCCAGGAAAGATAACTCATTTATCTTATTTTATATTACTTTATTGATTTTATGCTGTGCCATATCAAATGACATGATTACATTTCTGAAAAGTATCATAGCTCTGTGGTCTGAAAAATATATTCTTGAATATCCTCCAATTACAAGAAAACGTGTGCTGTTGAAATCATATCTGCTGTAAAAGATTCCTGATGGCAAGAGATTGTCAAAGTTAGTAAGCAATTTAACAAATTAGGGTAGAATTACAGTAATCATCTACATTTAATTAGTGTAGAATTCTTTATTATAACTGTGTTTGCAAAACTGCTTTATGCAAAACTATATCCTTGTAGTTTTGACCCTTTGAATGATCACCTACTCTCAGGACAGTATAACTAAAACAATGTCATGTACTTGTGGGATACCTGCTCTAAAAAGGGGAGAAGAATACTTCCTGTTAGTATTCTTCAACTATTAATAGTTTCTATGTTTCTATGAATTAAAAGTTATTATTAATGGTGGCTCATGACCTGATATTTCACTGTGTAAATAACAGGATGCAGTTAGTATCCCCTGAGGTATGACAGGTCTTTTGGCAACAGACCTTATTGCCTTCTTCAGAGAAAGTGTTCACAGCTGAAAGTAGACAGGGGCATCACATAGAAGAAGCTGTGCGTGACGCCTGAGTGAGGTAGCTGCAGTCTGTAAAATCATCTCTTGTACTGAAAAGTGATAGAGTGGAAAGACTCATACTAAGAGATAGCCAATGTTGTTCTCTTTGTTGGGAAAGTTGTTAAATAACATTGATTGAATGTACTTATAGATCCCTCAAAATAATGTTAATATCAAATTCGTAAAGCAACTAGAGTTCATGGTAGACACATAGTAAATGTGAGGTTCAAGGTGATGGTTATTTACTTAAAAACAACAAAGATATTCACAGGTAAACTAGAATTTACAGTACGTGATGTAATACAATAAGAATAGTTTGCATCGAAAAATATTTTTACTTCAGCACAGAAACATGTGACTTAAAAGGAAATGATCAAAGCTCAGTGCAAGATCTATACCAGTGGTACCTTACATCCTTCCAGGATTTTTACCGTGATGACGTTGACTTAATCATAACTAAATTTATCGTGAGATGTTATGTTTCTAATAGTAGAATACAAGATTGGTCAATTCTAGATAGATCTAGTTTATTAGGTTGACTTCAATAATTTTCAGAGACTTGAAAACATTTTGGAACAAAAAATAATAAAGGTTAAAAAGGAAGTGTTAAATCTGGATAAATTGCAATATTGACCACCAAAGATGAATTGTGTCTGACTAATCTTATGTTCCTTTTCTTCTAAAATGACTCATTTCTTAGATGGAATTAATTAACTGATCTTCATCTGTCTCAATTTAAGTAAATCTTTTTCTTTTCTATATGAAATTATTATTTAAGGTGGAAATTTCAGGGAACAATAGAAGAATTAGGAACTGTATGATAAATTAGCTAGGGTGGCTATCATAGTTATGGCAAAGGCATATTATAAAGAATATTATCCCTCAGAAGTTGGTTCTGGGATAGTTCTTATTTCACATATAACTTCAGGTTGTGAACTAACATAGGTGCCTATGACTTTTTGATATGGGAGTCCTTGACAGTGCCAAGCAGGACCAGAATGCTGTACAAGGCTGAAATGTTCTTTCCAACTGAAAGGTTAGAAAATTAATGGCACAAAGCACAAAAAATCTCATAGGACAAGCACTTTTATTCCAATGTAGAAATTAACTATCTAGAAATATAAGAGGTGGAAAGAGACCTACCTGCTTGGAGTTAACAGCTATGACCCATTACTATGAAACAGTTGTGAAAAAATATAATGAAATTCAAGGATGAAATAGGTAAAATACCTTTAGGATCAGAGGTGGGAAAGATCAGTCTATGTGACACTGGTGATACTTCATCTAGAACACTGTGCTCCCATGTACCAGAGTAATTTGAACAAATTCTAAAAGAGGTTAGTGAAAGAATCAGAACACTGAAATAACTGTATTATGAAGAAATATTAAAAGAGATTGAATTATTCAGTCCAGTTTGACCAAACTAAATATAAGAAATCATATGACTCTTCATATTTAGAGCAAATAGCAGGGAAACAAAGCAGGTACTGTAATTAAAGTGTTTATATATTAGTTGAGAATTAACTTTGACTGAAATGTTGACTATGACTCTTAAAGTTCCAAAGAGTAGAATTTTGAAAAGCCACTTTGAAAAGTGGCAAGAAGCAATTTTTTTTTTTTGTTTTGTTTTGTTTTGTCTTTTGTTTTGGCTCATAATCATATAGACTGGAGTCCATAACTAAATGATATACCTAGGGATTCTTCATGAGGGACTGTAGTGAGAGGACAAGGGGTATCGGGTTCGAACTTAAACAGGGAATGTTTAGATTGAATCTGAGGAAGAAATTCTTTCCTGTAAGGGTGGTGAGGCACTGGAATGGGTTGCCCAGGGAAGTTGTGAATGCTCCATCGCTGTTGGTGTTCAAGGCCAGGTTGGACATAGCCTTGGGTGGCATGGTTTAGTGGGAGGTGTGCCTGCCCATAGCAGGGTGGTTGGAACTAGATGATCTTAAGGTCCTTTCCAACCCTAAGTATTCTATGATTCTATGTTTCTATGTGATAGCAGAGGTATCTGATGTGCTTGTATCTCTCCAAGGGGATCTGCAAGAAGTCTAATTAATTCTCTTTCTATGCCTGTAAGAGTTTTAAGTTTCAGAAGTTTCTAATGGTCACCCTTGTGGACCAGCAAGGCTTTTCTGACCCTGCAGCATCATTTTGCCCTTCAGTTTTGCTGGCTATGTTCTTTCCTGGGAAAAACAAGAGAGAGATTACAGCTGAGGGCTAAAAGTAGGCAGAGGAGACTTTGTTATGCACACTGCGTTTTCTCAGCTGTCTGATCTTTACATGGCCTATTCATATGGTTATGACTACACCAAAGAGAAAAAAAAATCAAGGAGAAAAGTGACAATGCTATTGTGAAATCTTTTCTGATTTTGATGGCCTATTTCATTATTCTTCTACTATTTAGGATGGTATGGCAACGTGGCATTCAGAAGCACAGAGCATTTAAGGTATCAAGGTGTTCATCACCATATTTATGTGTGAT
>JASSUY010019359.1:0-34073 GCA_032466535.1 Forpus xanthops | reverse complement strand
GGAGTGAAAATACAACTAGAAGGGCAAGTTTCTCCTGCCTCTTCTAGGAGGAAAACAAGCTCTATTACCATTTTGCAATGAAAAAAAAAAAAGGACTTGGAAAGGAGCCCAGGCAGTCTGAAAGAGCTACCCTGCAGAAAATGCATTGGTCCTAATAACAGCTTAGCACAGGGGCTCCCAATCTTACCTTGCCAGTACAGTGCTGCTGCCACTGTCGCCATCATAGCCACTCCTCCTCACCACCCACACCAGCAACAAACTCCCACCCGCATGCACATACCACAGGAGGCTCTGAGGTAGACAGACAGTGCATGTGCAGTCCTCCACTGAGGTATACATACCACAAATGACACACTTCCCTGTTATTACCATTTTGCCAAGGAGCTTAGAACAAGACAGGATTTTGTTTGCCAAATGCCCAGCAGTTGTTAGAGATGGACTACAGCAGAGTGCCCTGTCACCCCTGAGCAAAGAAGTTTTCTCCTAGTTCTAAGTGGACATTTATACCAGGCCAGGGGCCACATAAATAGGAGAGGGCCTCTGTCTTGAACATGCCAGCCAGTGTCAGGAGGAAGGCTGTCTACCACCTGGGCTATACTTACAGGAGTCTGGAAGCAACAGTAGAGCTTGGTGAGGAATGGGTGATTCCTTGCTAAGGAAAGGATGCGTTTCTCAGTCATGGTGCATTCAACATCGTCATCTTGGAGAATGACGTCCTTCTTCAACACCTTCACTGCATACAGCTGCCCACTCTCTTTCATCTTGGCAAGCATCACCTAAACCAAAGGGAAGGGTGAATTACAAGGGCTGAGCCCTCACTTTATGAGCAACACAGAGACTCTCACATTTTCTCACACTAGAAAGGTCAGTTATTTCGTGACCAGGCTTGTGGATGTAAGTGAGTCAGTCTGTTAGTATGGGCATCAGTGTACAATCAATGACACATATGCTACTGTTTGCACCAGGCTTCTCCACACAGAAATGCCCACACATATTACTATAGTGTCTGGTGCAGGGCTAACTGCCTGAAGCTCATTCACTGTGCCAGGGCAAACCCCCTGAGTAGTACCATTCACCCCACCTCCCTCCTCAGTTATCAAATTCAAACGCACCACTCCACACCATCTTTGTGGCAAAGCAGAGAAACAAAACCCCCATCTCACCACACTTGAAACCACTGCCTTGTTTCCTTTAAAGGAAAAGTCTTCACATGCTCCAAGAAATGCCGCCCAAACGAGTGCCAACGCACACACTTGTAACTACTGGTATAGGCCCTAGCACGCATCTGTTCTTTCAGTTGCTTTTTTCTTTCTTGTAATATTCAACTCTTCACTTTGCTGTTAGCTTTCTTTCTCTTCCCTCTTGTCCTTGCTTTCTGTATCCAACTTTGTTGCACAAAGAATACTTCACTGGACAGCCCATGTGCCCCGTTATGAAATAACTTCATCTTTCAGCTTCTTAAATAAGGAATGTAGTTCTCCACAAAAGAGCCACAAATAACTCTCACCTTTCCAAAACTGCCCTTTCCTAATACACGAAGGAAGGTTAAGTCTTTGATCCCAAGTTTGCTCGCTGAGGTTTCACTAATATTGTTGCTATCTTTCAGGCTGCCTTTTCCCTGATGTCTCAAAGTAGATCTTGAAAGTAGTTTCTGTGGAAGAAAGTAAAGAAGCATCAGTTTGCACAGAAATTGTACTTCCGCCTCAGAGGTGCTGACATGCAGTTAACCTACCAACCTAGGCATTCAGGACCTGTTCAGATGCACTGTATGGCCACTGGAACAGAAGGCACACTGGTACCATTACCCTGCATAGCTGCTACATGGGACTGGCAAACCTCAGTACTGCACAAAGTTCGGCTTAGATGTCAATGCTGCTTCCTGACCTGAGTACGGGCATTTTTAGTGGTAACCCACTGCCCAGCAGATACAAGAGACAAGTTTGACTCTCTCCACCCTCACGCCCCAGAAAAATAAGACACTGAGTGTGGAAATCGAACTCTCCAATATAACATCAGAATGAACGAAACAGTAATTTCTGCAATATGCAAAATGCTGGTGAGATCTAGAATGCCAGCAGATTTCATCTGATCTCCAAGGTTTCTACCCGATTTTAAGCCTTTTACTCAAAGCTTAGTTCGGTGGGTCCAGAACATCAAAACATTTTTCTTCTCTGTAGCTGGCTGCTGGTTTCTTCCATTGCTGCAAATGTAATGGAAGGCTGCTGATTCCCATGACAGCAGTGAGGGGTCTGCACTTTCAGGACTTATAGCAGTATTAATACACGTTACTAGAGGTCCTTTATTTGTGGTATGTGAAGAGCAGTCAACCTCCAAGCGCTCTCTGTTCACAGCTCTCCAGGTATAAGAGTACGCATATAAATGACTTACACAGTCAATTAGCTCAAAGTCACACGGACTTCTTGAGCTCCACCTTGTGACTACTTTAGTGTAAAGCAAAATTCTTCCTGCACAGAATCATAGAATCATAGCATAATTAGGGTTGGAAAGGACCTTATGATCATCTAGTTCCAATCCCCCTCCCATGGGCAGTGACACCTCACACTAAATCATGTCACCCAAGTCTATGTCCAACCTGGCCTTGAACACTGCTAGCAATGGCACATTCACAACTTTATTGGGCAACTATTCCAGTGCCTCACCACCCTTACAGTAAAGAATTTCTTCCTCAGATCCAATCTGAACTTGCCTTGTTTAAGTTTGAACCCGTTACCCCTTGTCCTCTCAGTAGAGTCCCTCATGAAGAGTCCCTCCTCAGCATCCCTATAGGTCCCCTTTAGATACTGGAAGGCTGCTATGAGGCCGCCACGCAGCCTTCTCTTCTCCAGGCTGAACAGCCCCAACTTTCTCATCCTATCTTCATACATGAGATCCTCCAGTCCCCTGATCATCCTCGTGGCCTTCTACTCTGGACTTGTTCCAAAAGTTTCATGTCCTTTTTATGTTGAGGACACCAGAACTGCACACAACACTCCAAGTGAGGTCTCACGAGAGCAGAGTAGAGAGGCAGGATCACCTCCCTCACTCTGCTGGTCATGCTCCTTTTGAAGCCTTGTCTCAACTGCCATAGAAATGGCAATCCTTGTGATTGGTAAAAACACAAGGGCATTCAGCACAGCACCCAGCAAAACTTCCAACAGATTAAAGCTTACAGCACCCTGAACACTCATCTACAGTCTTTAGTTCACAGATAATGAGAGGAGATAGTTAAACACCAAGCACAGATTTTTATTTTCCTGGTTTCATCTCCTTTTGATGTGCAGATTTTGCAAACAACGGAAGTTAACAAGTGCTGGTTTTAGCAGAGTTCAAAAGGAAGTGTGGGACTTGTGCTTCCCTGTAACTCGCAGGATAACTGTGTTGACCAGCATAGCTGGCTAACCGTATGACAAGATTTACCATGTCTGGCAATTATATTTTGGGTATTAGTATTTTCTTTTGGGCAAATAAAAATAAATAGACCAACATTTTATTATGGGTTATTGTGATCTCGATCAAACTCACTTTTCAGTACTGCTCACAAAGGAAACGTGATGAAAACTGACTTATAAAATGACAGCTCCGATTTCTATTACTGAGAACGGGCATTTTCACTCAAGTTCTTACAGAGTGCATTAAACTCTGAATAGATTCACATATATAACAGTTGGATTTTTAGGATGCCTTAAGTACTGAAAAGAAGAAAGTACAGAGATATGTTCAAACCATGGCAACAATCTCACTGGGACCACATCTCAGACAGCAAAGGCCAGAGATAATGTTGTGTTGACCCAGACCACAGATTTTATCCAGGGAAACTGTAGTGAAAAGTGAAATGCTTTTACAAAAATCATGCAAAACAACCATAACAAAGCTTTGAGAAGAACCTAGGCTCTTGCTGAGCTCTTCTTTTGCTCTGCCACAAGCCACATACGCAAACAGAACATTTGTACTTGCAGTAAAAATAAAAAAAGGTATGGCATGGATTAGATTGATCACTTATTATTTAGGGCTCTTATTCTCCTCTCACTCTTGCCAAACAGATAAAAGAGTGAATGGAGTCACAACAATGAGAAACATAAGCAGACAACAAAGCAACACCTAGAGATTAAAGCCTCCACCACCGTAAACCTGGATATAAGACATTCATTTTCCAGATGAAGTCTTTGCCACAAGATGCAGACAACAACAACCTACTCAGACAGTCTACTGCCCAACACCATCTGTCATAACTGAAGTCTCTGACTTCTGTACCGTGTAAAGACTCTGCTGTCTTGTAATGAAAGGGTGAAGGGGACAAAAGGAAAAAGACTCACCGAATTTGGGGAAATGCTTCCAGGTTGCAGACCCATGCACGCCAAGGTTTTAGCAAGCTCTGCTGAGTTCACCCCACAGTTCGGTGCAACGTTTGCTTGGCATCGGATGTGGACGTTCATTTTACAGACTGACAAGAGTGATGGTAGGGATAGAAAGTAAAAGCAAAGGAACAATTAAAATAACTTGGAGGGATTTATTGCTGAGAAATAACTCAGTAATTCTGCTTCAGGAAATATACCCATATGGATATACTCTAGGTCTTTAAATTAAAGGAACTTTTGCCACTGATCTCCACAGAAACAAAATCAGGACTCTCAAGAGGATAAACTCCTGAAAGACAGGAATATACTCCAAACCCTTCAAAAGCAGGATGCCACTTGTGAAGCTATTCACAAGCACATGTTTGTCAGGTATGTAAATACCATTGTACCTATGCCTGCAGATAAAATTAGTATTTATAACTCTACAGAAGTCACAATGGACTTTCCCTGCATTTGCAGGTATCTAATTTTATAGACATACTGTTCAGTAGGAAACTAAAATCTTTCTTGCTCTCACTCATGGATACACACACACCCTCTTGTGGGAGATGGAGGTAAACGTAGACTGTTGGGATCGTACAGTCTGAAGCAAAAACAACACCAGGACACATTCTGTCATCAATTAACAGTGTGACAGACAGGGTAATTAACCTAAAGCAAAGACCATTCTTCTCCTCAAATGCATTCTCATTGCCCTGTTTCATTAGCTGAGGAAAAACATTCAGGTAAAGGGAAAAATGAATGCAGAAAGCAGTGCTACCCATGAATAATTTCAATGATGCAAACCAAACAAAAGTGTGGTGATAGTGCAGAGTCCTTCTGGAAGCCAGAGATTAAAAAGTAGATCAGTGGTTTTTAACTCTTGCAAAGATGAATATTTATTTCTCAGCTTTCCCTTGAAAGTTACAGAAATCAAGTGCACACAGTGCATCAAGAGTCTGAAAATCCATGTATTTTGTGCAAAAGGCTACAATAAGAAGCTGCTCACTTTTACACTGTAGGCCCTGTCGCATGATTCCCCACAGCAAGGAACCACAGTGGTCACAGAAAGTCGGGACTTTGTAGTTGTGAATGCTGAATTTGTGAGGAATGTTGATTCCAAACCTCTGTTCCGTCACCTGAGGCACCAAAAGAACACAGACTTAAAATCCAAATATATACATCTATATGAGATATTCATTTACACACATGCATTCAAGTGCAGAACTATGAAAAAATACTGACATCTCAGAAAATGTCCCAATATATCACCCCACAGGTTTACTGCAAGTGAACACTGAATGACCAACCTCACCTGCTGCAAGCCTCTCTGATTTCCCTGCTGGGCAAGCTGGGCTACCTGACAGAGCAGATTTTAAAGAGGGCAGTCTAGCCAAGTTTAACTTCTTAAAACCAAGTTAGAATTACAGGTGCAGATTAGCTCATCACAAACCCATCATGCTGAAGTGCCACATACAAATTAAAGCTACTGCATTTTGCAACTAACCAGTTTTCAAACTATTAACTTGCATATTATGTGCAAACATGTAACTTTAGGTCAAACTGTTGATTTTATTAAACTTAACACAGAATAGCTTTCCCAGCTCCTAAAATCCTCATTCCTCTTCTCATCCTCCTTGTAATTAACAGTCTTTTAGCCCACATTTCACTGTATTACTTGCTCTCATCTCCTTTTTAGCCTTGTTCTTTTCCAATTATGAATCATTCACATCCCAAAGACACCTTAGAAAAGGTTGCATTGCTGAAGAAACCAACACCCACTTAGCTTCTTTGTTATTTTAAACTTTGTTTCTGAACATGCAGATCCTGGAAGACTGAGGGAAAACCCACAACTTCACTAAGTGAAGTCAAGGATACAACTGAAACTACCAGCTTGAAGTGAGCAGTGCTGCTCACCTTTGTCATCTTTTAAAGCAGCTTATATGTGGTATAAAGCCTTCATAATCCTAAGAGAGCGGTATGAGCCTCACTATTTAACTTGCACTTGAGCTTTAGGCATTTTAACTTATTTTCATCTGGCTTGGCAAGGGGTCATTTTAAGAAGCCTAGCTCTGCACTTTGGAGGCAAGAAATAACAAACAAAAGCAATCACACATCCTCACTGGAAAATAAGTTTCTGCATGACACACACAATTAAAAGTATTACAATTGAATTTTCACCAAACAGCTAAACAATTTCCAGTTACAGAAATGAGGCATACAATACACAGAGCAGTTTTAGGTAAGAATGGCACTCCTGTCAAATACTGCTAAAACTATCAAGAAAACAAGCCTTCAGAAACCCAAGTTATACAAGGGCTCTTCATTAAAACATACATAATTTCCTAGAGTAAAGGTGTGGAACAATGACTAAATGAGCACTTTGAGTTACCAGAAGAGATTAAAAAAAGAGGCATGACAAAGACCAGTGGTTGAATTTTAAAGCAGAATACGCATTAAGAACCGGGCATCAAATTTTGATGGCAACATAGGTAATCATGCAAGAGAATTACCAAAGAAAACAGTGGATTTGCTATTTCTTGACATCTTTCAGTGAAGACACCCTGCCTTCCTAAACTAGGTACTAGTCCAACCACTTATTAGCATTGACATCAGAACAACCAGATGATATCGCATGGCCTTTATGCATGTCCCTATCATTCACTCTCACTTTTAAATCCATGAATAAAGATAACATAGAGTAAATTCTGTTACAGGAAAACCCCCAGCAACCCAGAAGCATCATAAATTATCCTGACCCATAATAACCAACATGACTTTACCTTGAGATCGGTCTTGTTAGTATTGTTTTGGCACGTGCAAGCTGTAACAATTAGATGATGGCAGCGCTTGTGTACAACACAGGTGCATACTAGGAAATAAAAGAGGCATGCTGAAAAGAGCTGTTGAAAGACTCTAAACACATCAACCTACCAGCTAGGTTCTTTAAGGCTCAGCTGTATCGTCAGGACACAGTAAAAATGTTGTCATGGATTCAGCAGCAGCAGTCATTTTTCTTTAAGTAGCAGCTGGTGTAGCACTGTGTTTTGAATTTTCTTCTTGGGAGCAGTGCTGATAACACCAGTGTTTATAGTTGTGGCTTAGAATGTTCAGACTGGCCAAGGACTTTCTGAGTTTCATGCTCTGCCAGGGAGGAGGGGAGCCTGGAAGAAGCCAGGCGGAAGCAGAGACAGGGCACCTGACCCAAACTGGCCAAAGAGGTATTCCATACCATAGCACGTCATGTCCGGGATGTAGAAATGGAGGAGGGAGACCCAAAAAAAAGATGGTGATGGTGATGCAGGGGGTGTGTGTGCAGCATGGCCGGGACTTGGTATAAGGTGATGGGATGCACTGCATAGTCGAGCTTGGTATCAGGTGATGGGGGGGCACTGCGTGGCGTGGCTAGGTATTAGGTGAAAATCTGTTATATTCTCTTTCCTTGTATTTCTCTTGTATTATTATTGGTGGTAGCAGTAGTGATTTATGTTATACCTTAGTCACTAAACTGTTCTTATCTCAACCTGTGGGAGTTGCATTCTTTTGATTCTCTCTTCCCCAGTCCCGGGGAAATGGGAAGAAGAGGGGGGAGTGCACAGAACTGTTTGAGGGGCCTCAAACTACAACAAATGTGAAAAACAATCAGTGGCTTGGAATTTCCAGCAGATCTGGAGATGCATCTCCAACCCACTGCAACAGAAATTCTGCACTGGATCATTCCTACAGCCTAAGAAAACAGTTGTCTATATAAAATATGGATGATGTACACATAATAATACTATTGTCATCTGAATTAAAAAATTGCTGTTGAAATAGTTATCCAGGGGAGAGTATTTCACACAACATACAAAAGCAACATTAAAGAGCACAGGTCTGAGATACTCAAAGTCATCCCTACATCTCAGTGGCATCAGGGCTTCTTACACTGGATATCCAAGTGACTCCCAACCAGGTTAGTTTGTTACTGAGGATCAGTGCAATGCTTCTGTCTGGGAAGCTGGATAACTGCAGCAGAATGGTGCTGTGCCCAGACTATTTAGCTAGTCCCCATCAAAAGGGCTAATCAGCCTGAAAGCAGAATTGGGCTCTCTTCAGGTATGAAGCTGGCTTGGCTAAAGTGAACTTCCACAACCCAGTGTGCACTGTGGACACCACTAAGGGCCAGAGACATTGCCTATGTAAAAAGATTTTTGTAATGGAAACTGCAAGCTGCAGATATGTTGCAGGGACCCATGTTATTCTGTTTGTTGCTGACTTAAGCTTGTATTTATGAAGGGTTATCAACAACATTCACTTTCACCCAGAAATTTTGTGTGGCATATCCATTTTATTTACATACAGCTTTCTTTCATATGGGGACATAAGCACCCTATTATATTGCACAAGAAACAGGCTGCATTAGGAGGCTATACTGAATGACCACGCACCTCTAAAGCAAGTAATTGTCATCTCACCACAGAAAAACGGAAAGACAGAACAATAATTAAGAGCAAACAAGCACCATAAACATCATTCAGCCAAAACATGCATTCAGACAAAAGTGCTGTGCCAACATATAGGACTGCCCTTTGAAGTCATATCCCTAATTTTAATTTGTTGAACTTCATAGGGAGACAAAGGAGGAGGGTGGCCATTCCATTAGAGTACTTTGTGTACCAATACCACCTGAATACGGGCTTAATGCTGTCCTGAGGATTCCTTGGAGGTCTCAAGCCTAGCTGGGTGTTGCAGGTAGTCAGCAACTCAGTGGATCGGCACATGAACCAGACCCTTAGGTGTTTGTATGAATGTAGGTGGCCACTCCTGCAGCCTGACAGCTGCCCAAATGCACAGTTTTGGCTGGCTAGGGAGGAAAAGGAGTGGCGACTTCAGAGAAGCTTATAACCACAGGATGCCTCAGCAGCATGGGAAAGCGTTCCCAAAACAGCACATCCTACACACTCACCACACAGGAGAAGAGCGCCTTACCTTGGCACTGGTATCCCTGCTTCCCAAATACGCCCCTGTTCAATACAAAGTATGAACATAATGTAACATCAGAATGCCAGACTTCTTCCAGATCATTTATAGAAAAGAGCCAAAACACAAGTGAATCCCAAATGACCAGATGCTTGGGGCAAAACTGCCCAGCAATAATGGTACAATTCAGCACATGGGTATGAGCGCATAAGAAAGTACTGCAAAGGTCATAGCTTATAGGGTAAGCTGTTGTATGCATGTTATTCCCAATATTCCCTCCTCACTCTGCTTTCTGAAATAACTCACATTATTACAACATGCACCATACTTACACTGATCCCAGCAGCCCACATCCTGTTATTATCTCTCCCACTCCATACTCTTTTGAGACATATCTAAGATGTTCTCCCTGCTGTGCTTACTCCCCCACGTGTATCACCCCACACTTCACAATTCTGATAGCTTTTCTGTTCTCCAGGCATTTACTCTAGTATCTCAAGCAACTGTTTTTTCTCCGTGTAATATCAAAGCTCCACTTGAGTTAAGATCTGGGGTCTTACTTCAGATTGCCTGGGTTACTTTTCCCTCCTCTTGAAATAATAGGTATGCTTACTAAAGTGAAGAACATAGCCTCATCCCCATACCTTCCCAGTTTGTTACTAGCATCCAAGATAACACATCACCTCTGGCTGTTCTGCAGTAGACTCCCGTTTGCAGCATAAATGTGCCCTGCTAAGCCTGATGGCCAAGAGGAATCACATCCACAGCCCTTGGTACAAAGTACAGGGTGACTGATTCAGGATTTGAGTGGCATGTTGGTCCCCAAAACGCACAGGGATGGAAAGCTTCACATCACCATGTTCAAGCCGTTCTTACCAGATGAACTCCCTGCAGTGTGAGCAGTATGTAGGCTGTCGCAGATAGGTAGCCATGAATTTGTGCCCATTCACCTGATGAACTCGCCTTCGCATTGCCCGCTGGCGCTTCCGAGTGAGGTTCTTAAAAATTCGATCCCTTTGAAGTGTTCCTGTGCAGGGGGTGGGGAGGTGGGTGGGAAGAAAGACAACAAAACATTAACATTATCAAACATTATCATGCACAGTTATTGCTTCTGGTTTTGCTACGGCATAAGAAGGACATGCACATGTTGGAGCAAGTCCAGAGGAGGCCGCGAAGATGATCAGAGTGCTGGAGCACCTCTTCCATAAGGAAAGGCTGACAGAACTGGGCTTATTGAGCCTGGAGAAGAGAGAAGACTCCAGGGAGACCTTTGAGCAGCTTCCAGTGCCTAAAGGAGCCAATGAGGAAGCAGGAGAGGGACTTTTTACAAGGGCAGGTAGGAATAGGACAAGGGAGAATGGCTTTAAACTGAAAGAGGGGAGATTCAGAATAGATACTAGGAAGAAATTCTTCACTGTGAGGGTAGTGAGGCACTGGCACAGGTTGCCCAGAGAAGCTGCAGCTGCCACATCCCTGGCAGCGTTCAAGACCAGGTTGGATGGAGCTTTGAGTAATCTGATTTAGTGGAAGGTGTCCCTGCTCACGGCAGAGGAGTTGGAACTGGATGAGCTTCCAAAACAAGCCATTCCATGATTCTGTGGTAAAATGCTTTGAGAGGCCACAATTCCATCCCTGACTTAGAAGTCAGGGAACCATGTTCTTGAACAAGTATAGCACCTGGGACTGGCAACAAAGTTAATCACAAAGGCCCTTTTAGCTCAAAATTGCATTCTTTATCTAGAAATAACTGCCTCTTCCCATCTTTCTCTCCCTCATCTCCCATGTTGAGACATGTCACCAACAATTAATTCACAAGCTGTAATCAGACTAGAACCTCAAGGCTAATGAGTTGTTATAATTCACAGCTTTTTTTGAACAGTAACTCCTAAAACATAGCTACATGCAACCAACTGACCAGCACCCCAATTACTGAGACAAAACAGTGACTTGCTCAGTGAATAGTGTTTGTTCACCTTCAGTATTCACATGCTACACTTCTATATCACCATTTCTAGAGATTTTGCTTCCTGTATTGGAGAAAAAGGCATAGCTTAATTTTTCAAGGACTGTTAATTGTTTGGTACATGCCACTTAGCTTTCTTTAAAGGGATCATTTTCCAAAGGGTAAATAACATTTAATAGTTCTGGAAAGCAGCAACTGAGGAACTGCTGGCCTTTAAATGTGCATTGTCTCAAAACCTACCTTATTTTTAGAATACAACAGACTGTTGGAAGGGACCTACCACAATCATCTTGTCCAACCGCCTGACCAAGTTCAAGTATATTAAGGGCATTGTTCAAAGGTCTCTTAAACACTGGCAGGCTTGGGGCATCAACCACCTCTCTAGGAAGACTGTTGCAGTGTGTGACCAGCCGCTTGGTAAAGAAATTCTTCCTAAGGTCCAGTCTGAACCTCCTCAGCACAATGTAATATTACATTTTAATATCTACCAATTTAATTCTTTTTTACTGGGTTTAGTGCAGCCATTGAACAATTTCCTGGCAAAGCTCAGTTTACACGAAACAAGTTACTCTTAAAAGGCAGAAGTGAACTCTACATCAAGAAAGCCATTGTGGTACAGCAGCAGCCATCTGACTTGCAAATCACAGCCAGCTGGTCTCAGAGATGCTTGCATAGACCAGGTCAGATTCAGCTGAGCTTCCTAGATCAAAGCCCCATCTGGGGCACACTCGCCTCAGAAGTAAGAAATTAAATTTGCTGTTTTCAAGTTCATTGTTTTGCAAAGTAAAGGCCCTGCTAACAAGTGCATTTTGGAGACCCACACTGGAGTCTGATAGAGGTGACTGCACCAATATTCAGGGCTCTTGTTCTGAGAGTGAGGACTGAATGTGAGACAAAAGCCAGCTACTGCCAAACCCTCTGCATGGATATAATGACACAGGAAGGGACAGGCAGTCTGTAAACTTCCCAGCCATCTGATAATCCTGGAGCAGTGGACTGGCAGCAATACCCAAACACAGCTGTTACTGTCCCACTTCATTTACCCATAAAGGGCAGAGCATTTCCCTGCTTTCAACTAGCTTTGTTGATTAACCACTGGCAGGAAAACAAAAGGGAAAAAGCTGTCAATCTGATCAAGGCTTGAAATGTAAGAGTCCCACATCACAGGCATACTTCCCAGTCCTCTTTGTAGGAATGGGGATAAAGGAAACCATCCTGTCAATACTGAACCCAGCCACTTCAGAGGGCTGTAAGCCACACGATGTATTCCTCTCAGTACTCTTGCCACGCAGGTTTAGAAGCAAAGCTAGTCATAAAGCTCAAGGGTTTTTTTTCTTCTGTGTTCTCTCAGCCACAGGCTGGAAACCTCCTAACCAATGCTGTAACTATGACATGGAGGACAGCTTGATTTTGAGACAGCTTGCATTTATTTTTAATAGAAGCACATGCTATACATTAGAACTTTCCTATTAAACACACACACACACACAAAAAAAAAAGGGATGTGGTAGGGCTGTTCCAAGTACTTAAGAGAAACCGTCTTTCTTCATTGCTGAACTTCACATAGATGGACAAAAAGACTGGCACAGAAAAGTCTTCCTTTCTAGGGAAATGCTTAAAGATGTGTTTAATTTTCACTGAAGTCAACGGGACGCAGGGGACCACAGGAATTGCCAGATTGGATCAGAACATCAGTCTATCTACTTCAGCATCGTACCTCTGCAGTAGGCAGCCAGAAGCACATGAGAGCAAGATGGAGGAACCCTGAACCTTGGAGATATCATTTTGATCTCCAGAAGTGAGAGCTGATGTGCAGAGGTTTAAAATCCCTTCTAAACATTCGATCATCATTGCACAGTTTCAATAGACTCATTATCCACCATAGGAAACATAGCTGAGAAGAACTTGAAGAAGTAAACCAGTTCAGCCCTCTTCCCCAAAAGAGAAGAGCATATTGCTTTGCTGAGCCCAAGCTTCCTACAACTTCATGTGAGAACTATTAATAAATAAATAAATTCTTACACTATTACAGAATTTACCCACCTTTAAATTCAAGAGAACATCTCCTTCATCCAGATTTAAACATACACTCAAGTGTTTTTCTGAATCAGGGCCAACCACATCAACTAGCAAAGTACCCACCTTGGCATTCAGCATGTACAAGAGAACTTCCAGGGCACAGAAAGGGAAAAGCAGGGTTTATGAGTGGGTGTTGTGCATGTAAGTAAATCACCTAAAGCAGAAATCCAGTTACCAGATTGCTCCATACCAGCTGCTCCAACAGCTGATGCCCTTTAGGTTCATGCACTTACATTTACCAGAATTTAAGAGAATATGTTCCTGATTTAGCTCATGTAGTTTCTGGTTTTGCTACAGGTCTCCATAAGGATCAGCATGGAGTAATTGCCTCCCTGGTGCTTGCCCTTGCAGCAAGAAGCCCACACGCAGGCAAAAGAAAACCAGACCTCTGCATGAGGATTAGGGGACACTCAAAGGTGGTCCACAAAGCCACCTAGTGAGACGTTGCTGTGCGTCCCTATGGTCTGCACAGCTTCAGAGAGACTGCAATTTTGAAATGGTTCAGGAAGACCAAAGGATAACAGGAAACCAACTTTTCATGGGCAATCCAGGAATCCTCCACGCTGCCTGCACTGGTGAACTACATCCATGGCCAGCCTTGAGCCTTCTCCTCCAAGTTGTCCTTGGTCTTCATCTCCTGTTCCCCAGCCACCACCATCTCACAGTGGTTTTCATCTTACAGACCCACTTTTCATTAAAACATGCTCCACTTTTTTTTTTTTTTTTATTTTTCCTCTCTAATAGCATAATTTGTATTTAAAACATTCCTCAAATTTCACATTTTTCCCGCATTACTTGGCTGCATTAACCTGCTAACTTTCTCCATATGCTGCATATCTTCCAGGTGATTCTCACCGATGCTTATGCTCACCTCACATTACATTACCTTATAACAAATTGTCGTGGTTTAAGGTCCTCACGCACTTCTGCTCACTCACTCCCCCCCTTTCTTCCCCAGACCCAGTGGGATGGGGAGGAGAATCGAAAGAATGCAACTCCCACAGGTTGAGATAAGAACAGTTTAGTGACTAAGGTATAACACAAATCACTACTGATACCACCAGTAATAATAATGGCAAGGCAAACACAAGGAAAGAATACAACAGCTCACCAGTATACCCAGCCCAATCAAGCAATGCACCCCCACATCACCTGATACCAAAACTCAACCATGCAGTGCACCCTCATCACCTCATACCAAGTCTGACCATGCAATGCCCCCCCCCCCACACACTTTCCAGGTCTCTGTTCTCCGTTTCTACATCCTGGGCATGACATGCTGTGCTATGGAATACCTCTTTTGTCAGTTTGGGTCAGGTGCCCTGTCTCTGCTTCCTCCAGGCTTCCCCTCCTTCCTGGCAGAGCATGAAACTCAGAAAGTCCTTTGCCAGCCTAAACATTCTAAGCCATAACTATAAACAGTGGTGTTATCAGTGCTGTTCCCAAGCCGAAAATCAAAAACACAGTGCTGCACCAGATACTATAAAAAAGAAAAAATGACTGCTGCTGCTGAACCCAGGACACAAATCTAAATGTTACTAAGCAGATGACTGACTTCAGCAAGGCCTGGATTACTTTCCATACGCAATCAGCTCTTTTGGGCACTGTTGTTCTTGTTTCCTGATACTCTTTGGAGCAAAAAGGAGAGGGAGAGCACAGGACAACTTCGGCCACACCTAGGACCCAGATGGCAGAGGGGATTGGAACTAGATGATCTTTAAGATCCCTTCCAACACAAACCATTCTGTGATCCTATGATTCTTCATCTGGAGAGCATTTTACAAAACAAAGCAGCTCTAAACTACTTTAGGAGACCCATACTTTTAAAAGCCTCTAATCTCTGGTAGAGCAGCAGCCACCATGAATGTTCAAATGTCCAAATACTGCTATGAAAATAGGCAAGTAATTGCTCAGTGAAGGGAGTTTTGACATCCATGGTTAAATTTTGATGTCTGTAACCAAGGGATATTTACTACATCTGGCTCTGTGCAAAAGAAACTACAAAGTTAAACAGTAAAAAAGCTTCTTCCTTTTCCATTTCTCCACTCAGGCCTAACACGTGTTTATGGCAGTGTAAATTATGCACATGGATGGAGAGGAGAATAAGTAACCCACCAAGTCATCTGAGGACATCTGCACACACTAGCACACCGCTCACTCACTTAGAAGCCTCGTCACACTGCCCTAACCTGGCCCTTGAGCTTATCCAATCCTGCCCTGCTGACCAGAGGTCCTCCCCCTCTTTCTCCCTCAATTAGGTTATCAAGTAAGTCCTTTGGTGGCATGACTACGGCAGTAAAACAAAAGGAAGAGTTGCAGAATTAAGGGGGGGATTGTGTGTGTGTATAACTATTTCCCTCTAGTAATTAAAGTCTGTCAGGTCTCATCTATTGGAAATCCATCTCACCATCACGCTATCAACCACTGTCATCATGCTGGCACAGCAAAGGTCATTTTGGCCCCTCCTGATACATGACGATTTCTATTGTTACACTCCAGTATGTGTCAATGGGATTTTTCTTTGAAAGAAGATGCAAAAAACCACCAAAAAACAAGAAAAACAACAGTGTAAAAGGCCTTAGAGTAATCATGCTAATAGATTAAAACTTAATTAAGCCTTTTTTATCAGTACCAGTAATGATACATGTTACCCTAAGCTCCCCTGGAAAAACTGCATGCAAGATCCCACTGTACTAAGTGATAAACAAGCACGGAGGCGGAGGCCAACCACTGAACTTATTGGACTGCAAAAAGCAACAGAGTGGATTGACAGACCCCTTGCCTTGCACTGCAGCACTTAACATTTCAGATCAAGCTAAATGCTCATTTAGCCCATGCCCTAATAGTGAGTAGTAGTGCCTGCTTCAGGAAAATAAGGTATAAAACCAAGTAATTGGCAGGGAATTAATACATCCACACCCTCCAGCCATCAGTATGTAGGTGTTCTCTCAACATTAATCTAACAGCAGGCTTCCTCACATATACTGAATATAAACAGAGGCTAAATAAAAATTAACCAAGATGTTTATTTTCCAAGCTGGAAAGCACACATGTGAAGTCAAAAATCCCTTACAAAGGCTTGATAACTTAACCAGGAGTTTTATCACCATAATCCTGTGGATAGTCAAATCCACAGGAAGCCTTGCTAATTAAAACATTACAAATACAACACAGCCTTGAAGAAGAGGCTGAAAACCTGACTCTGAAAAGGGAAAAAGATTTAAAGGCTACAACCGAAAGTGGCATTTCTGGCGCTGACTGTTCTGCTTCCCTAGTATTAGCACTGCACTGTGATAGCATTGCCTTTCTTCATTACTGCAAAGTATTTTTCTTCAGTTCCCCTCAAAGGTCACTTGGATACATGAACTGGACAGCTAGTAAACAGCCACATCCACAGGGATGGTGCTAACCACACACAGGTTTTCTCCCACTTCATGTCTGTCAAAGTTCCTGTGCTTCTGCTACTTTTGCCAATTTGTGCATGAAACCAGATTGGGTCAAATCCCAGGCGAGGCTCATTGCAAAGCAGACATGTGGCACATCAGACACAGGCCGGGACTTATGTTTGATCCATCTGTCATTTTCCTCTTCAAAACTGGATTAAGTTTTGTGCAAAGACCAGAGAAAGAGCCAGCAAGTGGCAGCAGCACTAGCTTTTAGGGCTTCTAGGACTTCACAGAAAACCCATGTTAACATGCAGTTCATTTCTTATGAAGCCAGCCTGCCAGCATTGTCCGAAAGTGTAAGAAGGAGGCATGATACTGCCAATCCAAAAAATAAGGATTTTCCCCAACTTGTGGTTATGAAACAGCACTATCAGCAGTCTTCAAAATGAAAAAATATGTAATCATCCATGCATCAAATCACACAGAACTCTGCATTCAAGACAAGGTCCCCGTTTCCTGTCTGTGCGCTGAAGTAGGCCAGGTCCATCTTCCTTGTTCTAGGAGAACAATAGTGAGTCCGAACAATAGTGAGACAAGTCTAGAGTATAAATTCAACTCAGCTCTCATCCTCAGCTCTCATTGATTAGCAGCATTTGAGTACTGAGTCTGAATGATGATGTTTCAGTGCAGCAGCAGTGACAACATAATCAACAAAGTTCAAACAACGATATTAGTGAGCATGACGATACTCAGCTATTGCTACAAAAGCACATCACAGGCTTATTTTTACAGTCACACAATGATGCCAAAGCTCTAGTAGCACTAGCAAGTGAGACAGGAAAGCTCAGAGGACATGCCTCATGTTTCCCAGGTTAATCAGCTACAGCTCTGCTCCATCCATCACTGCTAACCTTACTGGTGTGGAACTGGGGTCCAGGATTTTTTGGAGGGTTCAGTTTTCTTCACCAACAGTCCCTTACATTAGGATGTAGCAGTGCTGGGGACAGCAGGACAGCTCTGTTGAGCTGGGGTGATTAGTATGTGACCTCTGGGAGCCATCCACATGTTCAGAAAAGGAGACGGCTGCAAAGCTCAGTGCCAGGGCTGAAGAAAAATAGCTGCTTTTCATCTGTTTGCATAAGGTCTGTGAGAACATGAGAGAGAAGGAAGATGGTTTGACAAACTCTTAAAACAAGTATTCTGCTACCACTTCAAGTCTACCACCCAGTTTTGAATACCATACAGGTTATTTTGCATAGAGTTTTAATCATGATTGCCACACAGATTTTCAGATATGCACAGCCAGCTCAAAAATACTTTCCCACATCCACTTTTACAAGTTATTTCTGAGAAAAGCGTTTATAGATGTCTGTGGACATTGACAGCTATGAAGCAAGGCACTGCAGCACGTTGTGCAAGGCAGAAAAACGTGAGTGGAAAAGCCTTTCCGTTCACTTCTGGGGTAACAATGAATGAGCAAACAGGATACTGAGGATAACAAAGTATTTCAGTGAACATGAGCAACCCCGCACCATAAGAGACCAGGTTCTCAAACACAGACTGCTGCATGGCAGCCCATTTGAGCTTTTTCAGGCCACAGCTGCAGAAATGCTGCTGGCTACCAACAACGATATGTGTGAAGGAAGTGCAAGCACTTCCCTGCATTTTCCTCCCTCTTCTCTTTACAGCCACACAACTGTGAGAGAAGGAAGGGGACAGCCCCATTTTTCACCCTGTGCTTGTTTCTCTGCCAAGAGCAACCAAGGTTTTACCCTCACTCCATTTAATCATTCCACCTGTGTCAGGTTTTGCATTTGTTTGGCAATGGTAACCTCATGATACTTCTGCTTGTAAGAGAGATCAGGCTGTGGTGATAACAGCAGAGAACTGTCTCAGCCTGCACTAAGAGAGGATGCCAACAGAGAAGGATTTTATTTAAAATTGGAATAGGGTCTTGAAGGAGACCCAGAAGAAACCTGAACACCAAACAGCTCTTCAGAGCCCCAGGCTGGCTCTGTGTGTGAAAGGTCACCCCATGTCTGTCCAACACCTAATAAGAGTCACACAGTACCCATGCAGTTTGGAAAAGCAAGCTAAATTAGCCAGGTCCTATCCTGCAAGATAACAGGTACACATGCCTTCCTCTGGCTCTAGTTGAATATGGTCTTCCAGCAGCAGAAAGACATCCCAGTCCCACTGCTTCCTCCTCACAATGAAATCCCCTCTCTACCATCTAAGACCTGAGAACATAACTCCACCTGCAACTGCTCCATAACCCACTCCTGCTCCATTGATCTGGAGTAAGATCTTCGGGCAACAAAATACAAAACAAAGCAAAACCGCTACTATTATCATTTTCATCTGACCCACGCAAACAGCGAGAAACAGTAATACTTGCCTCCCCTACTCAGCTGCAGGCAGAATGGCACATCTGCTTGCAGTCTCAATTTTATCATAAGATGGGGACAATCCTCCTTCTTACTTTAGGATGTGCAAATAATACTAGTATCTCATAATTCTTACTCCATTGCTCATTAAAGCCTTAATAAACTGATTCCTCTCTCTCCTCCCCTCACCAATTATAATCATCATTATTTCCTTGTGCTTAGGCAAGTGAATTTCCATTGTAAAACCTCCTGTTAGTGCTTGCCACCTACTAAACTCCAGAGAAAAATGTCGAGATGTGATTTATTAGGGAAGGAAATAATTCAAATACATTATTCATTAAAAACAGGAAAATAAAACTAACATAGCAACTTTGATCTTTCCCATGGTTAATTCATGCACCATAAGCTCTCTTCACCGTAAGTTTTAGATTTCAAACTATGCTGTCTACAGAGAAGAAGCAGCACTAATGGAGTGACAGCATTCTTAAGTCAAAGCTATCGGCACTAGTGCAAAATCCTTGAGAAGAGCAGAATTGGCAGGCTGGGCAAACAGCAGGAAGATCCTGAACCCTCCTCTGCTGCCGACACCTCAGGGCTCATGCATGTCGTAACCATCAGAAACTCGCATGCTCATAGGCAGCTCTTTAGTAGGTATCATACATGCCATTAGGAGGCCGTACCCACACAGGGAAGCACTAGTTCCAAGTTAAACCTATTTTTAAATAGATGCAGTTTAAAGCTGTATTTAAGCAGATCCTCTGGGGACATCCTTCTTCTGAGCTATGTGGCTAGCTTCAGAATTAAAAGTGACCATTTTGGCATTAAACCAAGATTATCCACACAGGGTTTTACACTTAACTAAATGAGCTTAAAATTCACACCTTTATGTTTAGGCAGTGCAATTTTCCAGAGACAAGAGCTTAGCATCTGTCCCAAAGGAAAAAGACCATAAAAATATGTTTTGCATAACACGGGACAAAACGCACAAAAAAACCCAGGATCAACAGAAAGCCAGCTAAAACAGAAGCATCAAGCAGCTTGTGTTCAGAGGGACCCAAAGTTTTGCAGCAATTTCACAAATGGCAACTGCATTCCTCAACATAGCAGCCATCCCTAGTATAAAACTTCAAGCTTTCCTCTCCAGGGGCACTGCACCTCTTGGTAGGAAATTAAATTGTAACCCAAAGCACAAGTGGAATCTAGTCAGGAACAAATTAACTGTGAGAGCTGATTAAGAAGGACAAGTTAAACACCCTTTTTCTGCTATTGGGGCCTTGACTGGTGTCATGCAATATCTGAGCCCTTCTCCAGCTCCTCGAGGTGCACTGGCCTTGTGCTCACCTGGGAGGATGACCAGCCCCTGAATCATAACCTTGCAACACCTGAATTCTGGTTGATGGGTCACCCAACAGTTGCATCAACCCAAGTGGTTCAGCCACATACTCAGCTCTGATTACACAGCCCATCCTAAGTACTCTTAAGATTTCCATGTGGCAGCTTGGTAATAAGTTCTCTAATTGCAACAGCCTTAAAAAGCAGGCTGTTTACCATGTTGCTCTCCCACTCAGATTCCCACACACAATGGGCTGAGTAAGACACTGCTGCAGCAAAGCATCTGTCAAGAAACATAAATTCAGCCTCTTGTATCCTTATCATATTGCTATCATGAAGATATCTGCCAAAAAGCAGCACTTATTTTCATCTAGACAGTCCCCACCTTGGTAATACAGCGAGGCACTTCTTGCTGCTCAAATACTCAGACTAGCAATCTCACTTGGCTTCATTGTACAGCCTGTCCTAAAATACTTCCACAGATGGCACAGACCATTGCTGCTCTACCACACACCACACTCCTTCTAGTGCCAGCAGATTATTATTACTATTTCACAGAGGGATTTCCCAAGGGCTACAGGCCAGTAGGAATTTTATGCTCAGGAAACACAGCTGAGCTATCCTCAACAGCTTCCCATGCAGCTAACCCAGCTAACTGATCTGTCCTTTTTCCCCGTCTCCTCCCCAACAAGGATTTCGCCCTGCAATACATATCTCTGCATTTCCGAGATTTCAAAAGCAGACATCCAAAGCTTTAAAAACACTGGGTGCCACATGCAGAAGGTGTTGCTTACCTTGGCTCAGAATCTCTTTATACGTAGACAGAGGGAAGGACACCACTGGTTTCACCAGCTCTGTAACAGCCATCAGCGCCATCAATTAATTCTATTCTCACAAATGGGTGGCCCTTTCCATATGAGCAGGAGTAATAAGCACATATTCTGCCTCCCTGCAGGCTCCCCATCAATTAATGAACAAGCAGAGGTGGGTGAGGAGGAAGAACACAGCTTGTGAGAGACATCTAAAATCTGCACTTTTCATCATTTCCCAATCCCTCAATGGGAAGGAACACAGAGGGAAGGAATTTGTTTAGGTTCAAGGGACAGTAGATAAAAGCCATCCTGTGGTTTGAAGCTCTCAACAGCTCACAGATTTAAGGAGTCCGCCCCCCATGCAGCACCCTGCCTTCCTTCCAGTACCCCCTTCCACACAGCCATTTTCCAGCCAGATCACTTCCCAAATCTGGTTTTCCATGCAACCCACAAATAGCTGCAATGGCATGATGTGTGACATGAAATCAAACCAGGGGAAAAGCCAGCCAGGCTTCATTGTACCTTTTGTAAGGTTCGTGTCCTTAGCATTCAGTCTCTGTGCCCCACCTTACAGCACAGCCCAAAGCCACATCTGCTGCTGGACTCAGCCCTGCATGACCACCACATGGGACAAAGGGTACCTGTACAGCTAAGGCGTGTGATGGCCTTTGTGTGCAAGTCACCATCAGCCCTTACAGATGCAACATTGGAGCCTTCCTCTGAAGGACTTGCTTTTCTTGCTTTAACTCATATTCACAAGTTTAATACAGGACCAGAGTCAATGCAGGTAAAAAAAAAAATGCACAGAAGCAGACTGAGCTCCCAGATTCCTCACCCACCACTTAAGCACTCCAAGCTGGGCAGGCTGGAGAGGAAACATTTTTCTGCCTTTGTTATTTCTGATCTGCACTTCTGTATTGTGAATGTTGAGGAAGGACAAACTTCAGACAAAAATGTAGCATTTCCTAACTTTTGAGAGTTTGATTTTCTAACATTAGTGATAACCTTCAAATGAAATGTTTTCTGGGTTTAAGACAATGTCCTAAGATTTCTAAACAAAATAAACTATCATTGGATATAAATTCATTCCCTGGAATTAGAGAAGACTTCCCCCTCCATGGTTGTGGTTTACAGGCATAGCTATGGTCCCAGGCACACAGCTTCAGGCAGAGAGGATAGCACTAACAGGGGAGCACTTCGCAGGAAAGGACTATGCTCTGCTGTACTAGCGACAGGCAGACACACTTGCTCAACAAGTTTGACAGCTAGACGGCAGAAAAGAGCTGAGATTCCGGGACTAAAAACTTGGTTCCAGGTTCTAGCAAGAAACAGGCTTTACTGGTCACAGCTCTCCTGCTGCAACCTTCCCTTTTCCCCTGCTGCTGGAGGAGCTCCATTTGTCCATAATCTTCTGCTTCCACCAATTTTTTGATATTCTTTAAGCTTCTTCCTTATAGCATCTGCCCATACCCACCCATCAGCACTCCCCAGACCAGTCTCCTTCTTCCTTCTATAGCTCCTTCTTCCAGACCCCTATGGCTCTATTTCTTCTGCAAGTAATTTTTCCCCATTTTTTCACCATTCACTGTCTGTCTCATGACAAAGACAGGACATAGAGAGGGGGACACCCTTTCAGCCAGACCTCCTGCCTTCCTCTCTCCTGTGCATCACCACCAGGGGCTCCCCTCTGGCCTGGCCAGCACTGAACTCACCCAGAGAATGGATCTGGCCCAAAACCAGCCCACACCCCTGATCCAGATTTGCTCAGTTCCACAGTCCAGCCAGTGCAGAACTGGCCCCACACAAGGCCAGCACAAGGGAAGTCCAAGAGCATCCTTTTAAGACGCACGGATTTACCCTCCAATTATCTAATGGCCACGCTCCTGTATCTGCAACTACCAGCAGTGTCAGCATTTCCCTGTTCAACTGCCACTGAGGTGGGAACCTGCCCAGTGCAGGTGATGTCCACAGCCCAGCCGTCAGAGCCACTCAGATCTCACGCAGTTTATCCCAGAAGATAACAAATGGGTATATTTTCCCAAAGACAGAAGAAGGCAGACAGGGACAGTGGAAGCTCCCATCCCTCCCACCCTCTCCTCCACCAAGCTGGAAGTCGCCCTGGCAAAACAGCATCAGGATCTCTTCAGTCAAAGCTCTACTCTGATTCAGCATCTCATTCTGGAAAGCAACTGAACGGTTTCTGAAAGCACTCCAGACAACAAAAACCAGCTGGCACTGAAGGGCAGAAAATGCTGAGCACACTCAGGAAGAACCAAAAACAGGAGCATATAAATCGTAAACATGAGTATTTGCCTCTTGAACCACTAGGAGACAACCTCTGCTTCCTACAGCTTCATGACAGCTTACCTAACGCTGAGAACCCCATTCGGCTTGGGTGTTAGTACTAACGCCATCCTAAAGTGAGGTGCGGAAGTTGACTGCCACAACATCCACAACATGCAGCAGGCTGATGCTGCTGGTCCCCCTTGTGTCTGCAGGGCCAGAAGGAACTTTGCCCCTTGCTCTGCAAATACTAACAATGTGTAACTATCCTCCAGGTAAATTGAGGTAATTAAGCACTGTAGCACAACAGGATCCTGTTACCTCACACATCCTCTCATACAAACAGGCCCAGCAGATCTACTCACACACCAAGTCCATGCAGCAGCCATGTGACAGATGACTGACAGACTGAGGTGTCAGATACCCAGACACAAGGAAAACACTTGCCTGTCATGCTACCACCTAAACAGGAGTCTATGCCAGCAGCCAGAGCTGACAGACCTTCAGTTTCTGCTATAGATGTACAGGGTGACTTTAGACAAACTGCTGAGGCTTTTGGACAGCCATTCATCTATTTCATCAGTCAGGTACCTTGCAAATTAAGGTCTAGGGAAACTTAGGTGCAGGCATGAGCTGTGCTTGTATATGGGGCACCCCCCTTCATCTCAGTTCAGGGCATCATCCAAGAGCCCTTGACCACAATGCGTGCAGAGGGAGATCGCCATGAAACAGCATCCCCCATTGACAGGGCTGCTGTCATCATCACTGGCCACAGGATCACTGTCTCGATTTTCAGGGGCTTCTAGCACTGAAAATTGGAGCATCATTCTGCTCCTTCCAGCACATATTTGCCATCCTGCTTCACTGCAGCATAAGTGTGGCACTGTTGTCCCAGGTCAAGTAGACAGGTTTAAGCTCCTCTGGGAACTACCGTCACTTCTTCCAGGAATCACATTAAAATAAAGCAAAACTCTGTTCCTCATTATAGCCAGGAACACTGAAATCCCAGAGCAGATTGCAAGCTTGCATATTTATATCTAGGTTTCAGAGGCCAGACAAAACACAGCTCATTGGGGAAGCAGTTAACCCTGATATTGCTGTCTGTTGCATTTTTAGTGCCTGGATACCTAAGCAGCTAGCAGATCTTGGCAAGCCATGAATTACTACCAAAAACCTCTAAGCACTAGACATAATGCAAGAGAGGTGGAGCTCAAACAGATCATTTTTCAAGAAAAAAAGATGGTCTTGTGGATATGCAGCAGGCTGAGGTATTGTTCACCTCCTGGCTCTGCATTAGAGTCCCTCCTAACTCAGAGCAAACCATTTTCCACAGCCTAGATCTTTCAGCAATCAGGAATAAACTGTTTTGTTTCTTTCTTTGTTATCCCCTTTGAATTTTTGTTTTTTTTTTTTTTTTTGAGGAGAGCCAAATGTGAGAATGGGTTCTCTCTGCAATATTTAAATGTGAAATGTAGCATCCAACTTTTGAAGGCTTCACTTTTAAAAAATACAAAAATCACTATTCTCCCACCATAAACAGTAATAACTATTTATTACATTCATTATCATCAAGCTCATTCACTTTGTCTGTCTTCCAAGACTGCACTGTCTCTTATTGCAGTGGCCCCTTCTCATGCCACTGTCAGCTTAAACATGGCAAGTGAAAGGCAAGTGACACCCAGGAAGATGCAGTCAGCCCCTTCTCCTAATGGCAGCTTATAGCTCAAAGGACATTTCTCAGAATGTCCAAAGGCTCCTCCTTGTGAAAAGGATCTCCAAGAGGTTCTTCACAGTCTTCCTGATTTTGAAATTCTCTCCTGAGATCATCAGTGCTGCTGAGAAGCTTTCCCATAGAATCATAGAATAGTTAGGGTTAGAAAGGACCTTACGATCATCTAGTTCGAACCCCCCTGCCATGGGCAGGGACACCTTCCACTAAACCATGACACCCAAGGCTATGTCCAACCCAGCCTTGAACACTGCCAGCAATGGAGCATTCACAACTTTCCTGGGCAACCCATTCCAGTGCCTCAACACCCCATCCTTGTGCTTAACTAAGAGGCTTCATGGTAAGGATAGAGCTGATCTTGGCCCTACTGACTTGGCTGACATATCTCTGTTGTGGTGCACGTTTGCAGAGTCTGACCACCAGGAAAGCAATACCCACTCAGGACTTCAAGGTCAGCTTCTGGAAATGCTTTTGGGTTTTTAACTCAACTGGCATCTTCCAGTGAAGGTGGTGATCCACTGAAGTTCACCTGCCCTCCACCCAGAGTTGAATAACATCTGTGGACTATACTCCTGGTCTTCACGAGGGTTCAGTCTTCTCCAGGCTGTATTTTCTCCTCTGTGGGACTCAGCATTTTTCTGACCTATTTCCATCTGGAAATGCAGGGTTGAACCAACACGCATATGGAAATTCCTTGTCTGCAGCATGCATGTGTGGCATGCACACGTGTAAAGCACTGGGAAAAGCGTAGGCCTTGGTAAAAAATACAGCGGTATAGGGAAAAAAGCCTCCATGTCTCTTGCTTCTCTCTGCTACATTAGACTTTGGGCTAGACACTGAAGACCACAATGTTCTCAGACTGTGAGCCAAAGACAAACAACCCTTCTTTATGCAAGCCTGCACTGATATTGCCTATTTAGATCTGGAGGTTCTCTGGATGGTGTCTACTACATGCCTTAGAACTTTGCTTGGGCTAGTGATCCAAAACAGAAGAGTGGCCAAACCAGGCAGGGGATCAGACCAAGGCATTTTTTGCTCCTTGTTCCTAGTTTCCAATAATTACCCCCTTAATTACAAGAAACAGGCTGAAAACAGTCATTATTACTGTTTACAGAGGACCAGTAAACATCTTTCTTTCTCCCTCTTGTGAAAGAGCCTAATAATGTATCTGCAAATATAAGTTTTTGCAGAGCTGAGGAGCTACATTACAGGACAGAGCAAGAACCTACTCAGCACAACACCATTTGAGACTTGTAAGCTGAAAATCTTTACTGATTTTACTGAGTTGCTATTTCTTTAGATATATACCACTTAATGTTACAAGAATGTATTCAAAGAAAAACAACAGTAAAAGACTGAGCCTTCGTGCTTGAGAGCAAATCATCCCAAACATGAGGTGATGGCTGGAAAATAAAGAAGCATTTCCGGCTCTAGAGGCAGGTTCAGGCTTCCTTGCTGCTGCAAAGCCTACCAACATTAAATATTTAGTAACAGGTACTATATCTGCTCTACCAAGTCGCTTAGCTTTTCAATATTCTCACTGTTCTATTTCTTGCCCAGAACTCAAATTTGTCTTTGTCTTTCCTGACACTGAAATAAAAGAAACAACCATTACTTACCTCACAATGACGAACTTAAAATTGAACTTCAAGCCAGAATTATCACTTTGAATGACAATGTAAGAGAAAAATAAAGAAAAAAGGCTAATTGCAAGAGCTCGAAGCACTAAAATAGCACTTCAATTTCTACAAGGCTTGCTTCATTCATTGATTCAGTCAGTTAATTTATATTAATTCCATTAGCTTTGCTCAAAATTAAAGAGCAAATAGCAGGAGAGGTGGCAAACCAGCAGCATAGCAACACACCTTGCAGGCAAAGCTGGAAGGGACTCAGCTTGCTCTAGAACTCCAGTGCTGCAAGGGAAAGAGGTTCGTGCCATCCTTCAGACACAAAGCTTGAGCCTCACAGTGTCAAGCCTGACCTCGCCTCAGTGAAACACCCTAACCCATTCATGATAGCCTGGTCTTCCTTGTCTCTACTGATTTCTCACAGGTGTCCAGAAGCACCAACAACAGGAGTAGCTCACCTACACTCATTGCAAAGCTCTTGATTCCAAATCACAGAGTCATGCTCAGAGGCAATCCCCTCCCAAGATAAGGGGATTTTCATTTTTACTTTTGTACTGGTCACTTTACACAAGAAACGCCAGCTGAATGAGGGGGAGTTAATATAATCGGATACAGCTAAGTACAGCAACAAATACATCCAGCACTGAAAATAAAGACAGGAAGGGATAATTTCACTAGACCTCCCTCACTTCCTAGTGCTCCATTCCTTTCTCTTCCTGAAAAGTTACATGTATTTTTAACATGTGAAACAGGCACATTTCCCTGCCTCAAACAGCAGGCTAACACTGACGGACAGAAGAGCTATATGGGAACCTGCAAAAGACAACCTCCTTCCAGCTGTGCATTTTCTATATTGCCCTCACCTTGACAATACAGGAATGCTTCTGTTGGACACGCTGTGCCACTCAGAGGGATGCCACCCTTCTCCCCGACCCCTGCCATAGGTAAGTGCAACCAAATCAAACTTTTGGTCAGAAGAACTTTTGATCAAAAAAAAACACCCAAACAAAATAAAACAACAAAAAAATCCCACCAGTCCTGAAGCTAAATAATGGACAAGCTGCCAAAACCACTACAACTGTTTATTTTGGGTAAGCATTCTAAGACAACAAAATAATACAGTCTCAGGTGGACATAACATCCCAGTCTTGTGTTGGCTTTTTTCCCAGCACATGACCATTGCTTGATCTTTTGCAGAGCAAGAAACATACTAGAGTAACACAACCATTCATACCAAAAATCCTAAACATCACATTGGCTGAAACTCCACATGGGTCTATATGCTACTCTGATAGGGTCTAATGGGAACTAATCGTTGGGCTCTCCCATAGACACACACAGCCTTTAAGAGGCCTCTGCATGTTAGCCATAACAAGCAGGGAGGATGCAATAGCAGCTATCCTCCAGATTAGAGCAAACAAGTGGGAAGCCACTTTTCATGCTTTCAAGTTGCAAGTTATTCTCAGACTCCTTTCCAAACAATCTCAGATTTCAAATACAATTTTGACCCTCCATATTTTCAGCAAAAAGGGAGAAAAATCTAATAAAACAAGATGTTATGAATAAGACCTCATATTTTTTTTCAGAAGGAAACCCTTCCCTGAAAGATGCCTTCACTATCTAACAGCTGGGAGAAGTCAGTATCTGTAATCAGGCTTGCACTGGATTATGTCTATTCTTGGAAACTCTAACTGTAACCACACATGGGACTAACTAGTAAAAAAATAAAACAAACCCCCAAAACAACCCAAGAGCTGTCTTTAATCTTCCTATTCTGTAAGTCCACACATCCTCAATAAAGGCAGAGGAAAGAGAAGTAGACTTTTTCCAATATTTCTCATTTTGCTTGGAAAGCAGTAGCTGTACAAACACTTCAGATCTCCATCTCTCATCTTCGAGACCTTGTTAGCAACATGCCTTAACAGCATGTGGCCTGTCCAGCTTTACATGGTAAGTAAACTTCACTAGAAAAGGTAATTCTGGTAATTCTGCTGCAGTGCCAGGGTGTGATACTCCTCACCTTTCCTATTGCTCCAAGACTATACTTCCCTATAGCCAAAATCAGGCCTTCTGTTTATGTCTCCCACCTAACAGACCTTCTACAAGTGGGATCATCCCTTCCCCGTCGTCCCTTGGAGTAAGAGCTGCCTCAGATACACACAGAAGGATGTCTTTAAACCTGTCACCATTTCCACTCCATTGGGCTTCGGATGCTGCTGTGGAGAAGAACACCATCTTCCTGTAAACCCCTGCTGTGCCCCCATGTGAGGCTCAGCTGATGACTCCTGTAGTCAGCTCAAATGCTTAAGAAGTCCACAGCCATCCTGCCAGGAGCAGAGTACTCCTGTGGTGTGAACCACCCAAAGAAAATCAAGTTCCACCAGCTCCTCTGCTGCAGCAGCTCGCCACCAAGCAGCTGCCCCAGCACACATCAGGCTGCTGGTTCAGCAAAAGTGAGAAAGCTCCCCAACAGCACCCAAGTACAGTACAAGGTAGCAGTCAAACCTGCGTTTGAAAAAAAGAAACACAGGGGCACTGACAGGCCTGGGCATCTAGCACAGGGTATGAGCTAGAGGAACTGCTAGGCAGGGGAACAGAGCTCCCTCACAGCCCTCGAAGCAAGCATCCCTTCAGCTTGCATCCTCCTTGTGTCCAAGACACAGTGTGGCAGGGTGGGCTTCCCATGCTTCAGCCTCCAGCACAGCCTTCATGCTCAGCAATCAGTTTATGGGCAGAACAAGAAAGACATTAAAAACCCAGCTACGACAGGATGCAGGTGACAGCAGAGCAGACCCTGCATCCTCCAAATTCTTGGTTTCTGTGCAGAGAACAGCTCCCAGGGAATGCTGTTTGAGGCTGCAGCTAAAACAAATAAGAACCATGGTGTAGGTCTGAAGAAAATAGTTCTTTTCCATGCCCCATTCCAGATTTCCTGGGTTCTTCCAGCAGAGCTCACATCCCTGCTTGTAGCTGGTATCACAACAAACAATAGGAAAACTGAAAACATCACGCTATAAAATACAGTTACAGGGAAAAAAAAATCTGCCTGGATACTTTTCCAGAGCAGTTGCCATACTAAAATCCTCCTAAGTTTCCTATGCAAAGTGAATATGGAAAACAGAAATACACATGAAATAGATGAGAATCATTATGGGATAAAAATCATCCAGATGTTTTAAATGTGTACTATTTTAAACATGCCCTACATGCTCTGTAGCTTGCCCTTCAAGGGGCAGCCAGGTGAAAGGTACAGGTGACAAAAACAATCTGTTTAAAAGACAACTTCAGAAAAATGAACCAAATCAAGCATGAGTCAGCTCCCTGGGTCTGAGATCAGAGCAACAGCAGGGCAGTGGGCAAACACAGTGTGAGCCATTAAGAAGAGCCCCTTCCAGATTTTCCCTAATGCTCAGAAAGTCCTCCGCATGCAACAACATATGGCCTGCATGAAGAATGCCATTCGCTTCTGTACTGCTTGGTGACTGATGGCAAGAATAAACACCAGGATTCAACTCTTAATGGAAACAAGCCAAAATAATTCCCTTACCTTCTGTGAAACTGCCCGTAAGAGTTATGACAACAAACACTTTGCCTTCAGGCTCCAGATCCACCTGAAAAAGTAAAGGAATCATTAGAAGATTGTTTTTCAAGGCAAAGACTCTTCTTGGATTTTGCATGAGAAATCTGGCCAACAGTTGATAGGAAAAAAATAATCAAGCATCCATAACAAATTGTTCAACATTCAGGGCTCCATAAAACATAACCTGATTCCTTCTTTTTCCTAGAAGCACCGAACAAGCTCAACCTTGTTAGAGGAAATAGAGATTAAAGAAGAAAAAAAGAAAACAAACCAAAGGTTAATAGTGTTCCATTTTGTCAAATAAATGAAATGGGAGTAACATTGAACATATGCAATTCTCTGGAAAAGATCCATGAGGACCTGTTTGGTGAATTATATGGATATTCCCTCCCTATTATATCTTATCACACTGAAAATGTTTCAGTCTCTCAAAATACCACCAGTGCTAGGGTAAACACCGATTTCTTACATAAACCACTTTTTGGCCTTAAACCACAGAAAAAAGGAAGCTGTTCATGCTGTTACCTAAGGACTTGTTGCCATTTAATCTATATTAGACAGTGATGTAGAACATAACTTTAGGGATCAGAGTCTTAATCCTGGCGTCAGCCAACCTGTCTTTGAAAGAAGGTACGCATTTTTTGGTGTGTAGATGTTTCAATTTTTAGTTACATGAGGACTTTGGTGGGTTGGGTTTTCCCTTTTGGTTTTGGTTTGCTGTTGTCACTGTTGCTTGTTTGTTTGTGGCTTTTTGCCTCTGTTCACCAGCTAGTTTTCAGCAAAACACACAGCTAAGGATTCTTGGTGTTTGAGTCAGGCTGTCACATAGAAATTTCACCCAAAAAACCAACCCCAAAACAACAACAATGCCAAATGCACACACACAAAAAGAAAAAAAAAAATCCCACACAAGGCACCTCCCATGCAACCCCAAACTGCAAGTTTCAAATTACCAAAGAAAAGCTTCACACCCTGTGGGTATGGATAATCTGTGCAGAATAAACATCCTAAGAATAGAGCTCTCTGGAAGAACAAGTGGGCACAACCCCCCAAACCCCCTCTGCTCTTGTACAGCCACCTTCCCTTGGTCTGGCAGAAATAGAAGCAAGTCTCCTATGTCAGCAGCATAGAGTTTCATGATGGAGGTGCCCAGAATTTAATACACCTTGCTGTATTTATGTATTTATGACTTGCTGTAGTCATAAATCATAGTAACGAAAAAAAAAGAAAACTATTTCCTGCCCTGCAAGGAAGCAAGATGAGCCCAGACTTCCTTTCTGTTAATTTGGTATCATATATATTGTGTGTGTGTGTATATATATATATATACACACACACACACCATATCCTGCCAACACTTTGATTCCTCTCCAGTGTTAACACATATCACACCATTCAAATAAACTTCTAAGCATAAGCTTAAATTCCTGCAGCAACAGCATACGGTCCACCACTAATCCAAACAATATTTGTGCATGGACTATAAAACCCTGCTGTGTACCAAACAGCCCTTTCAAGGGAATAAGATTAAGATACAGCCATAAGAGACAGTTGAACTCTGTTCCTAACCGGGGGAAAGACAGCTGCGCTACAAATGGACACGAAGTGTCTGCATAGCTGTGAGTGGCAGAAAAAGGTGTCCAAGCTGGACTGACTCTGCTGCGTTAAGCCATAGCAGCACTTCCTGCGGGCACCTTTGCTACTGGGGACGCTAAGTGCAGCTTCACTAGCATGAGCTGAGAGAAAACAATATTCTGGGGTAAGCAACAGAGAGCACACACTATCCCTGTACATTTCCCTAGCCTACTGTTTGGTGCAGAAATACAGAAATTGGTTTTTAAACCATTGAGAACTCCTTAGAATGAACAGAGCAAATAATTTCAGGGAAAGGATGAGAGAACATCCTAGTCACGCCACTCCAGCTACAATCCAGAAGTGACACACCTCTACTAAAGGAATACAAAACAGGGAAGCTAGAACTGTTTGGGAATGTCCTATCAAGATGCTGATTTTATGGACACTGTATGTTCCACATAGGAAAAAAAAAATCATTTAAATCTCACAGGGGAAATTTAAATTAAATATGTAGCTCTGCCTCAATTTTTGTGTTTGCATGGGCTGCTTACTTACACACGCTTTAGGAAGCTGTGTTTAATGGAAACAGCCTTCTGTCTCCATTCCCCCTAAAAAAAAAACAAAAACACTTCAACTCCAGTGATCTCATGCATCATTTTTGCCTAAACTTCAATTCTCTGGAGAGAGAGATGCAGCTTCTTAAAGAAATGATTATTCCAAAAATATTTAATATCTCTAATACATACAGTCACCCACATTGATTTATGGGACATCAAAAATTCAGATTTTATGAGAAAATCCTTTCTTACTTAGTTTTCCAAAATAATTCAGTGCTTATCATTTTTCTGCCAGTCACCATATACATACATTAGACTCCTACTTTCGTATTCACAAAGAGGATCTTTCCTCCTTTCTTCTGATATACATGGTCTGTGATGGGAAGCAGAGCAAATTCTGCACTCCTTGTTTAGCCTTAAAAGCAAAGGTTTGTCAAGACACAAAGAGCCGGATTGACATCAGGAGATGCAACAAAAGCAGCATCCACCTTTGACACAGGGCACAAACAAAAATTGGTCCAAACTCTGTGACACACCTTGCTCTCCATCATCTCTGCAAATGGAGTCCCTCTATCAAGGGTAGCATGGTCTTACAAAGCAGAAACAAAACAATTCTTAAAGTAATAGCAAGAGATTTATGACAGTTATAAAACAATCTCTCTCCCCTGCAGACTCAAAGATTAAAGGCCAGTTAAATCCCCTACACCAACTAAGCAGCCCTGCTCACGGTATACCACAGTTCAAGAGCACGCAATAAAGATGATCTAGCTACACTTAAGATGATCTCACAGCCCTGAGTAAGCAACTGAAAATGAAAAAATACAGCTAAAATGCCCCAAAATGAGGACTGAAGCCTCAGAGTGCCAAAAGCTGCTAAAACTTTGGCACATCAGCTCCCCACTGGATGCAGGACAAGAGGCGAACACAGTCTTAAGAGTTTCTCTGCTCTTAAACTGATAGCAACAGCAACAACAGAGAAGATACAATGAAATGCATAATTAAAATTAACAGACCACTGGTAAAAGTCTGGATTTTAGAGCTGCTGTGATCTCCTTTAAAGATAAATGTGACCCAGCTAAGCAGCAGCCAACCCAACACCTGAGGTCAACTCCCATATATGTGGAATGCATCTGAAACAGAAAACAATCTCTGACCTAGAAAGCTAAAAGCAAAGTATCTGACCGCAGACCTCCTCCATGAGCCTGCCCAAGATCAGATAATTGAGCAGCTCCTGGACAGCAGCTCCCACCTGATGGCACATGCTTCCTCTCACCATCACACAGAGCCCCCATACGACAGCCACACAACACTGAGACAAAGGGGGCTTGCAAAATTACAAAATGAAAATATAAACCTTTAGAATCAATTTTAGGTAATGTTAAGTTTGATGGATTTGTAACAGTAGTAATGGAAAATTACTGAGATGCAGCTAGAGAACGTGCTGAGAATCCTTGTACAAGATAAACTGC
>JASSUY010019358.1:0-26562 GCA_032466535.1 Forpus xanthops | reverse complement strand
TCTGGACCAAATAGGAAACCTTATGCCACATGTTGAATATGATTTCTTCTATTTGAAGTGTTATACTATGCTATTACTTGTAGCATTTAATTAAAATGATTGCATTCATTAGAATCAAAGAGGTTACAGATGGAAAAGCTATTGTAGCACTGAGTACATCCCCCTGTTAAAACTGCAATGTTACATAGCCACAAGGTAGTCCATATTATTCTGTACTACCTTTGAGATTAAAAGAAAAAAATTACCATAACAGTATCTATGTTAACCTGCATGATAAGATTGCTTTGTTATCCAATCTGTTAAGGTTTATTTGTTGGTTTTGTTTTGTTCTCTTTTTAATGAACTGCCAGGGGATAAAAACGTAGTTCTGTGAAAGAGAAAAATAAAATAATGATGTACATTGTACAAGTGTTTGGCTCCAAATAGTATTTTAACAGATATCATCAGAGTACTCAGTTACACACTTCAAAGATAGGCCCAAGCTACAGAATCAGTATCAAAAATCAGTCTTTTTTGAAGTATGTGGATTTTTAAATCCCTAGGCTTTGGTCAGTGTCCAATTAAAAGTTAAAATGGTTAAGCAGACATTCAAATATATTTCATCATATAACCTACATGCTTATTACTTGATAGGTATTTTATTATCAGCTGAATCTATTTTAAATAGAAATCTGTATAACATTAAATGCAGCATAAATAAAACATTGATATTCTGATACACTTTGTTTTATCATAGATGTTTCTAGAGGTACGCAAATCATTTAGTGCTGAGCACTTCAGTTTTATCCCCATCAGAGAAACTAACTTAATTCGGTTACTTCAGATTTGCACATGTGGAACTGAAAAGAGATTGGGGACCTTTTGCGCTTTTCATTATACCTCTAATTACATTTGTAACATACAATTTTCATTACATAAATATTTTCCTTGAACTAACATTTCTTTTTACATTAAATTAAAACAGATGAGAATGTGATCCAGAAAGCCTTGCAGTAAGAATCTGCTTATGGAGACATGCATTGCCCTAACATAAGCTGGCTCAGCCCTGAGGACTAGTCTGGTATGCTAGTATATCTGCTTCAACCACACAATTCCCTTTCCCTGTCTTGTTTTATGCAAGCCCAGAGCCTAGTCTGTTCTGCTGCAGTCTCCTCCAATAACTGAAGTGTTATTGAGGACAAGTGCTGATTTATACATGCCCTCGTGCTGCTCTGCTATAATCTGTATTGTACAGACAGTACCTTTGGGTTCAAGGTAACTGCTTCCTACACACATGAGCCACCAACTGGAAATGTCTCATAGCTGACAGCCTGTCAATGAACACAGCCCATAGCTGTGGCAAAGGCTGGCTCTGCACTAGGTGTTCATTGAAGTCCCAGGTTGAATAAGCAACACTGAGCTCAGTACTCCGTTTGTTGGCTTGTTTCTTCCCCGTGCTGGGTGGTTGCGTTTCTCAGCAGCTCCTGTGTTCTGCTGGTTACACAGGGTCTGGGCTGGGGCCACATGAACTGCTTATAAATTGTGCACAGTTCAAGAGCCATGGGTTTACTAACCCTTTTCTGCTGTTTAGACTGCATGGAATAATAATTTAATATTACAATACCTCCAGATCTTTTCTTTTTTAGCTGTAAGCAAAATATTATTTAACCGGAACAAAAGTACCTGAATTTATTTGTGTAGAACTGCTGTGCTTCTTCCGTTGGGGTCCAAAATAGCAGTATATGAGTTAAAGTCTCCTGGAGGACATGTAATGTACAGTGAGGTGGTGGTTGAGCTTGCTTTGTTATTGTGAAATTTACCTATGTCACACCGGAGAGACTGGAGCAGGGGAGAGATTATGCGCAGTGTTTGAAGAAAAGAAAAGGTAATACATTTTGCAAATAACACCTCTCTGTGGGGGGGTTTAAGTGCATTCTACGTATTGGTTAGATAATACGAACTGAAAGTAACTTTTCTTATCTTTGTGGGCAAGGTAGAAGTGAGCTTAGGAGTTGGTGGAAGAAAAATATAAGGGAATAAACATTTTATATGAAATTAAACCCAATATGATTGAAGCTGCAGGGAAAATCACCAGTTAAAATATAATAAACAGTCTTGAAGTCTTTAAATTCCCACAGGAAGGAATTGTTCTGTTGCAGGAATTCAGTATTATTAAGTGGAATTCACCCGACAGGGCAGGAAATCCCCTGTAGGACAAGCAGAAGTTTAAAGCTCAGGGCTGTGTATTGAACTTCCACTATGTGCTTTTCTGCTAAAGAGAGATTATTAAAGTAAGGGAAAGATAAGGTAGCAACAGTTTCTTTTTATCCAGGCGTGCTATGCATTCTGCTTTTGCCCCTCATTAGTGGACTTATCACTTGGTTAGCCGCTGTTGAATTGGAAATATTTCCTTCTTACTGAACAAAATGAAAAAGAGAGGAAAAAAGGGTCCTGCTGAGAAAATACAGTAGGATTGATTAGAAGTACAGTGAGATGAGTCTGTGTGAACATTCAGGTGCAAAGCAAGTGCTGATACAATGCATGAATGGGACAAAGATACACTTGTTGAGCTTACTTGGACCTACCTCAGTGAGTGTCATAATTTTTGGTGCAATGGTTGTGGCTGGGACAGGTATCATACAAGCCAGTACCTTTGTGTGTCATATTTGTTAGTGCATCTAACGGCATTACTATTGGCAGAAGAAGTTGTTGTAGACATTGAAATGACAGGGTAAAAATGTCCCAGTGCAAGCAAGGGACTCTGCGACAGGAAGAAGCAAAGGCCAGAGAAAACATCTGTTACAAAGAGTAATACAGGGGATAGAGAAAATAGTGTGGGAGGCAGAACCACATATTCCTTGCTGCCAACCATACTGAAAAGAAGGTAACATGTTGGATTTCACCCTCTGCCCTTCGATAGGAAATAAAAAACAATGTAATCTGCCACAGCTGTAGAAAGTATCAGCAGAAAGAAAACAGCTATAGGAATGGTGCTTCAAATAGCTGAAATACAAAAACCTGAGACAGATACCTGCAGGGGAAGGAAGGGCAGAGTCAGTAAGGCACAAATGAAGTCCATGTCTGTAGAAGGACTTAGGAAGGTTAAGGCAAATCAACTGAAATTGATTCCGCCATGTGGATTATCTCATTCTAAAGTGAAGCAGCCATAAAGCTTAGCTGCATTTCACACAAAGGTGGGAAAACTGTATCTTATGCATACTGACTTCATACTTTCAACTGAGCTGCCTTTTCTGAGTGTCCTGTAGCCAGAAAATACCACGTATAACTTGCACTTTCAAGTCACTCCTGGAGGAATTGTCACAGGTAGCAATGTGACAGGCATAAAGGGTATGCAAATTGCCCAATTAGATGCAACCTGCCATTGAAAAAACAGTTGCAACTGTGACAAAATGCAGCACAAACCATCAAGCAATGTAAGAATGGCAATTCAGAATCTGTCTTACAGGTACGTATAGAATACACCTGACTTTTCAATTTATTTATTGAGGCAGTGGAATTCTTCAGGAAATCCTGAAAGTTGCAGTGCTGAAACACAAAGTACCCTCTCTAATAAGGTGTGATGGATAGGGATGTAGATAAGAAAAGTGTCTTTGTTTCCTAGTTCCAGTCACATGGAGCATGCAAGGATTAGTTATAGATTTTTCACCCTGAACTGCAGCTCAGGTCAGTGTCAGTTTAGTGGAGACTTATACTGTGCATTGTCTGCTTTTTCATCAGTATGGTTTTGAAAGCAATATATAACCATGGGAGTGTATTTGAAAATTAAAAGTCACCGGTCTCTAAATAACAAGTGTAAGTGCATTAGATTACAAGCACTCTTGTCTCCCCCAGATTTCCTTCCAATATCAGAGGGGAATGGCAACACTCGGCATATTTCTAAAGGTGTGGAGCATCATTCAGTTTCAGACTGAGTATCTTTATTTTATTCTGTCTAGCATGTTGCAGCTAGATTTATCTCCTGTGCTCTGGCCATTAGGAGCAGCATGTGAATATGTTCCTTCTTTGCCCTGCAAAAAAATCTCACCCGCCCAGTAGTGAGAGAAGGAAATTGTTCCTTCTCTTTGAAGCTTCATATCTGTTCACCACTGTGGTATCTGGCCACTTCCTGGAAGTGAATTGAGTGTTGCAAGTAAAACCTGGTGTGGGAGTCTGCTTGCCTTTTTTCATTTTCTCCAGTAATCCATAAAGAAACAAGTAAATTCTGCATCAGCCCATATTAATATTTTATCAAAGGTTAATGCAGAAGGGGTGAACTGGTGTTCCTTTTAGTTTGGAAATCTCGCTTATGTGTCTTGCTCACATCCTGGGGGCTAAGATGGCTCCTAGATTTGGTGTTGAGAAGCAATTCTCTCAGAGATCAGACTGATCAGTGCAGATATGGAGAGTTTGTTGTACTTGGCCTGCTCAATAGCAGCAGGTGAGGTACTTTTCCTAAAATCACCCAGCAGATTCAGTAAGTACATTCCTTTCTATAACAGAAATATAGGATACCCATGCTTTGAATCTCCTTTCCTTCAGAATATGACAATAAATCTTTATCTTTTGAGACTTGGTTTTTTTTTTTGTTTGTTTATTTTTCTTTTGCCTTTTTTTAATTTTTTATTTTCAACTACAAATCTTAAATTAGTCATAAGTTGGGAAGAAGTTTGTGATGTGTGGGTGCAGAGTACTTGTCCCACAGAGTGCTTCCAGACTAAGCGGCTATCATTACATGATTGACTGAGATTTTGGGGGACTATTTGATGATCTGTGTGACCTCTTCTAATCTTATTATAATCATTGTTGCTCTCTGCTTTTCCATGCTTTCTGATGGTTGCCATGGAGACATCTTACTCTCCCTTCATTCTTAAGTGGAAGAGCAAGCCAAGGCAGTGTCTCTGATCTCCCTCTCTTTCTCACCTTTCTCCCTCTCTCACACTTTCTGGTTGTCACTAGGAATCACATCAGCTCCTTTTCTTCATCTCCAAAAGAAGAATTGATGCCCTCTTAGCGCCAGTATGTTCGTTCAGCATTTTCCACTGTTCCCTGGAGAGAAGTGTGGCAGCACAGACTGCATCCAGAGTGAATGAAACTCGGCCGAAGCCAGGCTTGCCCTCCTCAGACTTGCAAATTACCCAGTAGCTGTGTAGCAGTCCTTGAAGAGGCACAGTTTGAACAACAGTGATCTAGTTTGGGTGTGCTCGCACGGAGCACCCCTTGCTGGCAGTCCAGCAGCATGAATATTGGATACTATTCATTTGCCATACCAATAATAAGGGAGTCTAGAGCAGAATAATATTAGAATGTTTATGGTTAGTTCAGAATGAGAAAATCAGATACTTTCAAACACTGCAGATTGTGAGTTGTTTCCAGGGAGTGCGTTTGGAGTGCATTTAAATTTGTTTTTTATTGTCTATTTTGCAAATTATATTCCTTTACAGGATAAATTGAGTGGATTAGGTGCGGAATCATCTGTAATTAACTGGGTGCTAGCTACTTAGGAGTGCACATACAGCTTGTGTTATTAAACAGCATCATGTCAGATTTAATGGATGTCATTACAGAAGTACCTCAGGGATCTATCCTTGGACCATTGTTATTTATGATCTCTGTAAATTAACTGACAAGTCAATGCACTGAGTGCAATGTTCATTTTTATTCTGATGACACAGTCATGTCCTAGGCTCCTACTTGCTAACTGAATGTGAAATTGCCCTGTACATATTTTTGAGAGTTCAGCAATGGTTAATTCTCAGTGAAGTTGCTTTAAGTGACACCAAGGCAGACATGCAGATAAAAGTAATGCTGTGCTGGGTCATAGAATCATAGAATAGTTAGGGTTGGAAAGGACCTTAAGATCATCTAGTTCCAACCCCCCTGCCGTGGGCAGGGACACCTCCCACTAAACCATGCCACCCAAGGCTATGTCCAACCCAGCCTTGAACACTGCCAGTGATGGAGCACTCACAGTTTCTTTGGGCAATCCATTCCAGTGCCTCACCGCCCTTAGAGTAAAGAATTTCTTCCTCATATCCAATCTAAACTTCCCCTGTTTAAGTTTGAACCTGTTACCACTTGTCCTCTCACCATAGTCCCTAATGAAGAGACCCTCCCCAGCAACCCTATAGGCCCCCTTGAGATACTGGAATGCTGCTCTGAGGTCTCCACGCAGCCTTCTCTTCTCCAGGCTGAACAGCCCCAACTTTCTCATCTTATCTTCATACTGTTAGTAGATCTAAAGCAGATATAAAGTAGGTCTTAAGCAGATCTAAAACTTCCATACAATGGAGGAGGGAGGAAATTTATTTATGAATCCCCTATAAATCCAAAATTGACAGATTTTGGTTTTCACATAGTGCTCGTTCATAATAAAACAAAAGATTTTCTATAGTATTTTATTATGTCTGATATGTTTTGCTAATTGTATAAGTAGTATATAACTGCTAAATGTGAATGTGCAAAAGGGTTCAGAAATGAATTAATGAAACATGTTTCTATTAAGATTGGACTGGTTTGTAATTTTCTGAACATTTGGTGCTTTAGGGTTTTTCTGTGTGTATTTTTCCCCTCCTGTTTTTACCAGAAGGAAAATTGGTATGCTCCCTTTTCAGATATCTTTGTAAATCACTCCATGCTGAAAATCTGCTTTCGATAGTGCAAATTGCTTTTTATCCAATGATAGTGATATGACTTATATGGATCATCTGCTGATATATAGCTCTTGGGAGAGAAAGCCTGGAGGTTAGGCCCACATTCTGCCCTTGGGTTTGGATTAAGATTACCCTTGGGGGAAGGAGGCAAGTTCCAACAAGTCTTTATTTCCGCCTATAAATTGAACTACAAGGCACCAGAGACAAAATGAGGAAGCTGAGCTAATGCTGCTGCTCTGGAAAATTGTGTTAGTGGCTCTGATAAAATCGAGGGTCTGACATGGCAAACGGAGTTTAGTATACAATGAAAATGACTGAGGAGAACGGGTCAGATGGTGATTCATTCAATAGAAAGTAATCACCAGAGTATCATCATAAGTTGCCTGTCCATAAACAAATGAAAAATGACTGGTATTTCTTTTATTGGCTCTTCTCTGCCAGATTGTCTGTTAATGACTCACTGTACTGTGCTCAGGGCTGGAGGAAAGGTAGAAAGGTAAGGAACTGCCTCATTCCTGGGACATCCCTCCTTGGTGTGCAATGGGTTTAGGGTACCTTCCATGCCGTGGGAAGGACAGGGGCTGTAGAGCATGGGAAACAGCTGGCTGTGCCTTTCCTATGGGTCTTCTGTGCCTGCTCTCCTTCACACACATGCTCATCTCCAAGCACCTCAGTGGAGGTGCAGAAGGCCTTTTAACTAGTTCCCACCTACTGGGATAGTCTTATTGCCTTTATCTTTTACTGGTCTCAGAAACATAATATTTCTGTTTGTTTTCGTTTTCACTGGATTTCAGCACTTCTGCTGCCAAGTGAAAAATGAAACTGCTAAACTGACTGGAAAGAACAGTTCTGTGACAAAGCAAGGGTTTTCTCTTCAGATTTCCACCCAGAGTAAAATATTCTCAGCATTTAAGTGCTGTCTCTTCTAACATTCAGAAAAATTCTAACACTTACTCTACATTTTAATTTTCTAAAACCCTTAATGATGTCACTATTTAAAAGAGACGTATTGCCCCAGTTCACTTTCCTGTGCCAGTTTAGCATCAGTGTAAGTTTAACTTTGTAGCATCAGTGTTAAGTTTGACTTTCTAAGGCCAATGTAGTCAAGAGGTCCAGTTCTCTGAAAGGAAGATTTACTGTTCAGTTAATGATATGCATCATGTTCTTTTGCTGCCTGCAACACATCATTGTACCCTTTTGGAAAAAAACTCAAAAAGAATGCATTAAAAGGATGTGTTTTAATTCTTGTTAAACTACCAAAGGATTATGGAATTTTCTTAGGTGGTTCTGTTGGTCTTTTATTACGAGCTGGCTTTCCATTACTTAGAGGAAAGATAGAAACTGGGATCGACTTTTTTATTCTGAGGTGATGGCAATAGACTTTTCCTTATGCTTAATCAGTAAATACTATAATATCTTCCAAATGTGGCTCATATGGTTATTTAAAGCAGAACTATGGCTGGTTTAATATGGTTATTGTAGCCATACATTTTGTTTTTATGAGGTTTTATGTAGCTCTATTACTTTTATGCTAATCTTAAGGATATTGTTATAATTTGTTTTATGTGTTAAGTATTATAGAAGCAGTTGCTAGTATGACTATAGTTAAGGGTCTTATGAATATCACATCTGACAAACAATTGCTTGCTGCCAGAAGCCCAATGAAACGGTTATACTCAGGGATACAAATCACCTTTACAGACAGTTTACATACAATTTCTTCAAGCAGGGAAAAACCATCTAAAATGCATTATGTAGAAAGATTTGCAGTTTTTTGCATTCATGTGCTTGTGTGCTTGAAAAATTTGCAGGATACTGGACAAAAGGTGCTTCCTTATCAAGATGATCACAGGCATACTCTGCACAGTTGCTCTGCCTTTCCTTTTATCAAACATCTGTGTCATTTGAGCCCTTTTTGTACAAGTCCCATGGAAGGGACATGAAACTGTATGCATGCTTTAAAGGCTTCTTGTTTTTTTGTTTTTGTTTTTTTTTTTTTTCTGTGTCATGCTCAGTGCTTTATTTTATTTGTCTCGTTCTAAAAGCAAAGTGATACATTTCCTTTGAGAGGGACACTCAGATGCAGCAGTGACAACCTGCTTTTCTAGACAAACTCCTACAGGGGCATTAATACCAGTAAGACCTGTGACAGGAATACATTCTTATCCTGGACGTTAATGACATATGTGCTTTGTCAAGTGTTGTCATCAGGCTCACCAGGGACCTATATGACAATGACTTCTTAATTTTTGCTTGTGTCTCTGGGAGTCACAAAGCAAAGGGCTTTCCCTTGCCACGAGGAGTTCTGTGAAGCAAACTTAAAGGGTTTCTTGCTTATATTGACTGGCTAGGAATTTGTTATTCTAAGGATTTTTGTTGCTCAGTATTTATTTGCAAAGATCTTGACTCCACATTTAAAGATGAAGAGCTTATTTATTGAGACACAGTGCATTCAGGCAACAAAACTTTGCAGATGAAAGGTCCATTTCAAGGAGACAGTCTCACCAGCAGAATCAGTAGCACCTCACTATCAGTATTCTAATATTAAATTAGTAGATTTTTCTGTTTCTGAATAAATATTTAAGCCTACATGTCATGGATACAGTTTCAACACTAGAAGATGTCTGCTAAGTATGGGTCATTCCTTAGGAGAAATTATTTGAATTCCCATGGACAAGTGGACATTCAGGCATATTGTCTTATGATAATATTCTGTTCACTGAATAGGCATTTTTGCCTATTAAGGGAAAGATGAACGCTGTTAATTCCACCTGTGAGGTTATATTTTGGAAGCTGTCTGACCTAGAAAACAGTTACTAGAACAGTGTAGAGAGTTGACATGGGTAGAAAAATTGTCCTGGCAGGTTTTACACGCATGAGAAACAAGAAGACGGGTTTGGTTTCCAAAGCTTTATCATTAGTATGCCTAACAAATGTTTGTGGCGTTAAATTTTGAAGAATTAAACACCAAAATTCAGGCTTTCCAGGCCAAATCTCCTAGTGAGATGAGGTTTGAGGATTATAATTTCATTCTAAGAAATTGCAGTCTACAGAAACTGACATTTTTGCAGTCATACCCTGCCTAAATCCTCTAGGACACAGTACTAAATTTCTAGGCACTAGGCAGGCTACAGTATGTGGTCCCTTCAGCTAATAGTTTCAGTGACATCAAAACATCTGTGTGTGAATCACTGAAAGGAAATTAAATTGAATTATAATTATCATAGCCACTTATACCCTAAATTAGTTATCTAGCTATTCGCAGAGAGGTCAACACGCCAATGGACTGAACAGTAACTGGCAGTGAATGCCTTACTAAAGTAAATTATAATTGCTGACAATGTTGTGGTGCCTGCAGACAAGAGGACAGGGGTACTACAGGGCTGGCATCTTTTTTTTTGTGTAGAAAATGAGCCATAAGAATGATGGGAGTAGGTGATCTGTAATAGAGAAGTGGCAGAGCGTAACGGACCCATTATAATACATTTGGGGCTTGAGAAAAAAACATTAATTCCATTTAATTTTTAAAGTTAGAAGTGAAATAAATGGGACAAGATTTTGTTAGAAATTTTGCTGATCTTCTCTGAAATACTGTTTCACTGAGACAGATACAAAAGCAAGACAAGGTTTCTAAATGAGTATGGGTCCCAAGGGAATGGTTTCCCTAGTGATGATCCCCATATGTACTAAGCACCCAGCTCAAATTTATTATACAACTAGAGAAAGACTGCATGCTGAAGTACCTAGATTATTACTATTGGATTGTTTGTAACATTTTTGCATCTCTCCGATGAGAACACTTGACAAAAGACAGCTCTTCTTTGGAAGAGCTATTGCTGAGTATCTGCTTAGTAGCTTGGGAAGGCATGTATCTAAACTACTGATACTATGTAAAACAGCCCTGTCACCCATATGACATGGGTGCCACTACATGTTCTCCACCAGTGATTGATGTGACAAACTCCATATGTTGAAGGAGGCTGAGGAAAATCTTTTTTTTTTCCCAGATGGAAAAAATATGCAACTGTGGTACACAAACACTCTTTTCAGAGTTTCTCTGTTTCCTCAGCAGTAATAATGTATCTAAAAATAAGACTTGGATCTCAAACAAGAAAAATATCATAGCCTACTACCACCCTAGTTTTGCACAAAAGAGGCAGACATTTAAGGGCATCATAGGAAAGTGGATTTTTATTTATAGTGACCATGCTTATTATTATGCAGTGCAATCATCTAGAGAGAGAATAAGAAAGAATGCTTAAGGTGTTGCTTTCCATGTAATTAACAAAAATATTTCAAACATACACAAAGACTGGCAGATCATTCATCAGTGCTTATTGAGGGAAACAGCTCTCAGCAGTTTAGCCACATGGGTTTGTGACTGCACCTTTAGGGAGCCCCATAATTACAGAAAAGTAAAATAATTACAATTGTTAGCTATGAATATTTTATTATTAGTAGAAGAAATAGTACGACACAAGATAGATACAACATTTTATAGTTAAGAGATCTAAGGTTGGATTTTGTTGTGGTTTTTTTTTTTTTTTTTTAAACTTTTAGAAGGTGTTGTACCTGGTGAGGTCACTGTTTTTAGATGAAAATGTATTGCTGCAAGACACAGAGGTTTCTAAAACTTACATATGGTTTTTTATATGATCTTTCTAAAGCTTATATATAGGCAAAGCAATGTCATTCAAGGATTAATGAGTGATAGATTACCACTTATATGTTATCAGTCAGTAAGATATCAGTTTAGAATTGGTCAGAAATATATGATAATTAAGCCTTTAAAGCTGAAAAATATTCTGTTCAAAGAAAGCATTTAAAGGACATTTTTGAGATAAAAATATCAAGATTTCAGTGAAATACACAATGCCTTAATGCTCATTAGTTTATCTATCTGTGTACTAATTTGATCTGATCAAAGATCATTTGTTTCCGTTAGACGTATTGAATACAGACATCTCAGAACTGATACAATACCATTATTGTGCAGTCGATATTTTCAACCAATATCATAGAGAAAGCTTCTATTATTAAAGCTTTTAAGGGACAGCAAAGGTTTTTTTAACTTGGAGAAAGATGGGAACATTTTTCAGCTACAGGCATTCTGCTCTGTATTAGAGAATGGAAAATATTTCTAATGAGTTTCAACAGTTCTTTGTTACAAGCTTAAAACTAAAGGTTTGTAAGAAGGTTTCCACTACTGATTTAAAACCCTAGTAGCGAACTAACAGTTATACTTACTTTAAATCTTTACACTATTTTACATACTCATGTTTTCTTCTAAAGCATTAATGTTTTAAAGTATTTGTTTTCTGTAAATAAAGATCATGATCACAACAGCTGCTACCTTGTAAAAAGAGATAATATCTTGGTCTCAGAAAAGTTAGGCTTGTTCGTAGTTTGCCTCCAGCCGAACTTTTCCTGTTTCACTATTCATAATATGTTTATAGTTTGGAGTGAAAGACTACTGTCCAGTAGTTTGCAGAGTGCATGAGTCTCTGTACCGTAATACACACATTCTCTCAAAAGAAATAGTAAATTTTCAACTGTTGAGTGAGTCAGAAAGCTGTGTACTAGATTCCATATAAGCACAGTTGGCAGTAATAAATTTGGGGTTTATGGTTATGGTTATTGAATACTTCTGGTATTAGTCATTCCTTAGCAAACACTGGAACTTCTCTGGGAATTTTCTTAACTCTGGGAATTTCCTTAACTCTGGGAATTTCCTAAACTTTGTTTCATTAAATAGATAAGCATTTACTAGAAATATGTAAAATCTATTGTCTTCAAAGGATCACAAGTAAAAATCTAATAACCTAAGATTAGAATAGGAACATCTTTTGCATCAATGTTGAGGCTACTTCCGTACAAACATAGTAAAGACTAAACTGTCAAGTTGAAGGGAAGTATTTGTATATAAACATACAAACAAAATTTCTCACAGAGAAATATCCCTGAAAAATGGCATATTTGTAGAACTGAGAAAGTACCATCTGCATCAAGTGGTCAGGTGATTTGGTGTGAAACTGTTAGATTCTAACCCTGAATTATCCATATCTTCTACCATTTCCTTCTAGAAATAGTACTACGTTTTTTCCCCCTCTGTTACTATGTTCATTTGCATTGGTTTCAGTCTCTTTCACTCCTTTCCTAACTTATTTTACAGCTTGTGCATTTCTCACAGCTGGATAATAACCAGGAATCCCATTGCTCAACATAGGCCATGCTGATGAACACTAATTCTATGCATGGATCATGCAGTGAAGCATACGAGAAGAAAATTTCAGTAACATTCTAGTTTTTTTCAAGTAACCGGCACACACAACTGGAACATATTTTCAGGTGGATGCAGTTTCTATTTTAAGACTCCCAAAGGGGACAGATGATTTTCAAAGTGGTCCGGTCCTAATGCATTTCCTTCAGGAACATTTATGCCTCCATTTTTAAAATAGCTCGTGTTCCAATAAGTTCACAATATTCCAAGATCATAAGTTAAATTTGTTTTGCTCTATGAACAGAAATATGTTTAAATCAGAAATTCTGCAGGTAGGCTGGTTTGTTTGTTACAGCATATGGAACTCAGATTTCTTAGGCTTTAATATTTTATATATGAATTATTGCAGGGCTAAATATTTGGGCTGTAAATTTTCACTTGTTACTTCATATGTAACTAATGTGTGTTACAAATCTATTCATATATATGAAGAACTACAGTGTCACATGAGAGTTTATGAATAAATGTGAGCCTTATGAAATTCCCACTGGTCAACACAGAGAGGACTAACTGTGCCCTGCTACATTTATGTAAGATGGCAAACTTGCTTGAGTTACAAAGAAGCCAGTACATTTGGGAGTAAAGCAAAGGAGAGAATAGCCTTTTACCTTTAGCTACCAGGAAAATAATAATTGAAACTGAAGGAAAGCCAATACTGCCCTGATAGTATGGAATTTATGTCACATGTTTTCGGTAGAGCTTTGCTAGAGTTCTTACCCTGGGCTTTTTGAGCAGACAGTTCTCCCAGACTGTGGTGATTGGGTGTGTTTGGTTTCCTTTGAATTAACCTGGAAGAGCTAGAATTCAGGGAACATATATGGAGTTGATTTCCCCAATGTTATGTTTCTGTAACCACAGACAAGATTCTGTTTGAATGTCTGAGAGCATTTTCCCTTCAGAACTGACCTGGAGGGAGAATCCCCAAACTCATGTTTCTGCTTTGTTCCATCATGCACATGGAACTATGAGAGGCAGAGACTTGTCTCTTTCCTTTCTGAAAGGCAGTACTTTGGAAATACAGTTCTTTTAACATAAATGTATTTCTTAACATGGTTCTTTCAAATATAGTTCTTTTATGGTTCTTAGCTAAATTGGGTTAGTAATGTACCCAGTCTGTTTTCAACATACATTAGAATACATGGGGAAAAATCTGACTCCAGAATTTGACAGCTGAGGAAATCTTTGCAGCATCAGTGAGGCTGAGTTTGAAGTTGCTCAATGCTAGTGTGTCACAACAATGTTTTTAGGTTGTATACCAGAAATTGTTTTGCATACTATAGTAATGTTTCTTAGCATAAGTGTATATCCTTCTAGATGTAATCCCATGTAACATGATGTAAGGAGATACTGTTTTCCAGATGCGTACAAATTTCACCAAGAAAGGACTACCATTGTTTATGTGTTGGAAAATTTATTAATCCTTGTAAAGATCTGTTTGATAAAATGAAATGCTTAGGAAAGTCATTGCTTACTTGGTTTCCAGATATATTATTGTCAGTATGTGCTTTGAGTTTAACTTCATCTAAATACATGATTTAGGCATCCAAATAATTCAAATGAAAACATGTGCCATTTAAATTAACCTGTTACTTAATCCAGTGCAATCCTCCTGAATACAATTCACTAGCTATGGGAATCACACTATGTTGCATTGAGATCATAATAACACCTGCAGTGGTGGTAAAGTCTCATGCTAATGCACCTAAAGGTCTGGAAGAGCAGCGAAATGCAAATCAATTTCAGTAATCTAAGAAAGAAGGAAAGTCCTTCTTCAAAGAATAGCTCACAAATGACCTGAAAAATACACTGAAGGTGTATGAGATAATTTGCAATGTTATGTGTCTTGCCTTCACATAAAGAGTACTTTAGATTGTTGATCTGGAAGAACTCGGACTAATTTTCAGACTGGAGATGTTAAAATCAGTATCATAAAACCAAGCGCACTCAAAACAGATTTAAATGCTTTAAAACTATGTTGCTGGCGAAAATAGGCTGAAAAGCTGGTGCCTCTGATTTCCACAAGGCTTTATATTTTCCGTGTGATAATCCAGACTCCTTTAATGGAAATTTGGGAGAATTTGTGAACTGCAGCTAGAGGGTGGTTTCATTTTTTGTGACTACAAAGGGCAGAAAATACTCCGGACAGCTATTTGCCATGGGTAGGATGTGGTCAGGCTGGGTAGGAGCATCAAAACAAGGAAGCTCCTTTTCTGTTAAGTCAAGAAAGAGGAGAGCCAGGTGTAGAGTTGTCTTAATTTCCCACCAGCTCCCCAGTTACTGCTTAGCAGCAGGAATGGCAGCCTCGCAGACTCTTCTGCTAGCTAGTAGAATGTACTTAATTGTGCCATGCTAATGATCTTAGCTAAAGTGAAAATGATTAAAACCACATTTGACTTTAATTTGTTGAGCTGACATGCACTTCTTTTCTTCCAGTGTTACAAATTACTGAAAGAACAAACCAAATAAAGTGTAATTTACAGTTAGTCTGCTGTTGTGTGAACATGGAATTAAAAGCAAAATAATTTAAGAATTGCACAGTACTTTAATTAGAAAAAATAGTTGTTCTGAGTCCTGCATGCTCTGTGTTCTAACCCATATTCAGATTTGTCTTCCCAGGGCTTGTTACTATGAAATAACTTAGCAGGTTGACATAGGTCAGAAAAAATGTTCATGGTTCATGGTGTTTCAGGAGATCTGGTGTAGCACAGTATATGTGCAAATATAGATTTGCTTATGAAAACAAATAAATCCCTTATAGATTATGAGTTCCTATCCTAGGAGACTTTTAAAAGATCTATTCAAGAGGTAAAGAGTGCATCTATCAGATTACATGAAGACTTGAAAGACATTGAGACCATTGTATGGAGAAAGAAAAGGAGTATTTCATGAAGAATGAGTAAAGGAGCTTAAACACTATCAAAATATTATCAATTGTAGGTTTGTGGAGACCTAATATAGAAAGACATCCTTTTTCTCAAGCCACTATTTCTAGTTACATGGGGTACAACAAAGCCTATTAATATTATAGTGAAGAGAAGGACTGATGCAGACAGTGAATGGTGGAGTGAAATGTCCTAGTTTGGTGTTGTAGGAAAAGGAAATGGGAGACCAAAACCAAGACCACTCAACAGTTCAGATCTATTTGGTGCCATTCATTCCAGCTGATTGTTTGGAATTTGTCTATGACTCCAAATATGTGGTGAAAATCTGTTAATGGTACAACTCTCATGCAAAATATTTATTAGGAAACTGTAAAATTCTTGCCTATCACAGGGTTACAAGTTTTTTATCTGAAAAAAAAAAAAACCCCAACCAAAAAACAACACATTTTTAAAGACAACCCACAGCAAAGGAAATTCCATCTGGAGTCTGACAGGACTTTTTCCATCACTTGTGGCTGTCATGACTGAATTACCCAAGTCTCTTACCAAGAAAGATGTACTTATTTCTGTTAATGACTCTCTTCAGGCATTAGGCGTCATGTCCTTATTGCTAAGGAGGAGGCATGCTGATGTTGATCTGACTGTGTAGCCATGCCTGAATTCCTCTATAGGGAGTTCTACTGGGGGAGGCGGGAGTATATTTGTGTGAATCACACTCATTGTATGAATATCAACATCCATCCGCCTGCTGCAAGGGCTGGCCTCCAACTAAGCTTTAATGCTTAGTTTTCTGAAAAATTAAAGAAGGTAGCAAAATCTAGATGGGCAGAACTGTGATTCCCATATGAAATGACCATTGTTTATACCAGGGGATCAGAATGAGATCCATTTAATAAGCAGGAGTGCTGTTAATGTCGTCCACACTTGTACTTCGAAACCTGTTACTTACTGAGTTAAATCAAGGCCTGAAGATAAAATGGAGAGAGGATATATTGGACACAAAAAAATCTGAGCAGCATTAGTCTATTACCTTTACTGGGAGCATAAATGATAAAAGATGCTATTATGATTCAAAAAAGTGCTGTCTGGATCTTGGCTGTATCCAATAAACCATTGATCAGCCACCTTGTGACATGAAATTCTCATTTGTTCTCTCGCTAGAGGCATGACCTGATGGTGAAACACTGTGTTGGGTTATTTCAGCTCAATGAACGATTAGCCACAAACTCTGTTTCTTATGAAGTATAGACTTCTCCTCGCATAGTCAGATATGACCATATTGCATGTTTGAATCTATCCAGTGTGCAAAAATATATGAATACTGTCTGGTAACACGTGATTCTTTAACAGCAATTTTCTGCTTTCAGCACTTATTCCTCATGCTGTATTGGTTAATTATGATTGGTCAGGAAACCTCCAAATTTTCTTACTCTTCCTTGGCTGGCTTAGTGAGAAGCATTTGTCTTGTGCAAATATAATGCACTGACACACTTCAGTAGATTTAAAAAGCCTCTTTCTGATCCTAATACCTCTGGCTACATCTTTGGAATTTACTTTAGTAAACATTCATGCCAGCAAAACCCAAATGAGCAAGTTTTTTTTCAGAAAGCAAATATACAAATGACATTAATGTGGCTTAAGTAAATTCATTTATAAATATAAGCAAATATTCATGGAAAATTTAGCCCCATTAGCAGTCCCCAGAGCTTGTCAGAGGGGGTCAAGGACAGGAGGATATAATGGTGTCAAAGAAAAAAAGATGCAGGCAGATAACTGCTCTGTGATTCAGAGATATTATTCACCTGAAGTAAGAAATAGGATCTGAAATGCAGCCCCACTCTCTTAAATAGAAGGCACTCAAGCTTGTTTTTGTAGCAGGTTGCAATTTTCTTAAATAGTCTGTTCTACGTGTTCTTTTCCAGCCAAAATATATTATATGTTTCTGTACTTTTTGAAGGGGGTACTGTAGAGTGGTGTGATTACAGCTTTTAGCAGCCTCTTTTTGGCTGCCTGGGTGTCCTTTGGTAATTGAAAACTTGTTTATTGGCATCAATTGTTGGACTTTATTTAATCACTGTTTCTCCTCTAGGAGCTGCTTTATGCCTTCTGAGGTCTAACTCTTTGCATAGGCTTTGTCTGGTTTCTGGCATTAGGTGGGCTCTGTTTCATACAAGTGGATTTGTAATTTAGACACAGCGAGTAGTCACCAGTTATCTTGTCAGAGGGTGAAGTGAGGATCTGCTCACTGGGGGCTCTGTGGCGCCGGCCTCACTGCTGGAGGCCCTGATAAGTACCTGAGCAAGGAGAGCTGGGTCTCCCTTGCACTGCGGTGGACCGTTGCCAGCTGCTGCTACATCCGTTGCTGTGAAGGCCACCCTCGTTCCACTGAAAGCAGCAGCAGGCAGTCTGGCTGCATTTTTAATTGGGAAGAGTTTGTTTAACGTTTCTCTGTTTATCAGAAAACAAAGTGGACCCTTGTTAACACTGATCACTTAGATTTCTGTTTAATCAAATTACATACAGGGTATACTAGGTTTTGCTCTAATTTAAATATTGCCTTTTCATCCTAGTCAGCCGAATACTTCAGGTTCATTTCTTATTAATCCTGACAGGAAAGAACAGGTTTTTATCTTTGATTACTGTTTCTTTATGGGGCTTGACAAAGTATGTTTCTTCCTGGCAGAGTGAGAGGGATGCTGCCATAAGCAAGAAAAGAGCTTCTTGGCTGATGTGAAAGAGATTCAGGGACTGTGTTTGTCCCAGTATAATCACACTAAATTTCTTTTTGACCCCTTAGGAAAAACAGCAGGCAAGATTCTTCTAATAGGATAGTTATAGGAAGGAGGAAGAGTCATCAAGTGTAGAGGCCCAAGTGGCTGTTGCAACTGAATTTTCCACTCATAAGCTGGGCGAGAGGACTTAAAGATCGATATTGAATTGTTTCTCTTACTGCATCTGTGGAAAGGATAGTGAAGAAGAGATACTGAATTATTCTATTTGGTTTATGAGTTTGTATGATTAGTGCTTTATGTAGAGGATTGTGTTGAATTAGTGCTTTATACTACATTGACACCCATACATAAAGATGTGTCTTCATATATATGTGGTGAACATGTATATTCTTTCTTTCTGCCAGTCAAGGTGGCAGCTCAGAAAATATGAAACCCATTCATTGTGTTGGGGTAACATGGGCAGGGAGTGACTAGCAGCCAGGGGCACCTGAAACAAGTGAATGTGATGTATGCAGTTTATATTCTTGTGAATAGAACACAGGCTGTACATTCCACTGCCCTTGTGTTGTTCAAAACTTGCCAAAAATTAATTGTTGGAAATGATCTGGAGTGAATTTTAAATGTGCTTGTTTATTTGCACTAGAAAATGAAATACATGGAGACATGCCCATACATATACATACATGCCTATTTATAGATGTGCGACACAGGATAGACTTCGCTTTTACTGTTCGGTGACAGCTTCTTCAGTGCTCTGGCAGAGACCCAGTTAAGTAAGCCAGATAAGAGGATAACTACCTTCCTCTGAATTTATAACAAGCCCACCTACTCAATTAGTTTGTGCTGGTGACAAAAAATTAGAATGCATGGATGCTTATTTATTTATTTTAATAAATTACCTTATTCCTAGTGCAGCAAAAATACTGTTCTTAATATTTTTCCCCCAAGACTCAGGCTTTCAGGGACACTATGATCTGGGAAGGCACCTGTTTGTATTGTTCAAAATTATACCCTGTACAGTTGTTTTCATTACCTAATTCTAAGATGACTTTTTAAACTGATTCTATCCTTAGCCAGTCAGTTTTAGAGTAGTCTACCTCATTTTTGTGCAATAATAGAGATGAAATCTATGTTTATCCTCAATGGCAAGGTTTGTAATGATTAAAAAATCCCTGATCATGTTTACCAGCTAAATCCTCCTCTCAGAGATTGCTCTGTCCCAGAGACTTAAAGTCGTTGCTCTTTAAGAAAGGTTCAAAATTATAGCCGTTTGTTTATGAAGTGTCATGACACTGCTTAACTCTTCATCTTTCCGAATGCTTCATTCTGAGTATTGTTTTTAATAAAACTCGGTCTTTCAATAAAAAGAATTATTTTCCAAATGATGAAAACAGAAAATTCGTTGACAAACTATGAATGCATTTGTGAAAGCATGGTCTGCTGGGAATCTTTGGAAGAAGGAAAAGAAGCTATGTTTGAATATGTTGCTAACTATGCTTGTTTTGTGGTTGTTTCCCCCCCGCCCGCCTGTTCCAGTGTTGAATGATTGTATTAAATCTCACAAGTCTCTAGCAAATCTTAATTTCTTAATTTCTGCTGTTATTCAACATTTGCTTTTGTCAGCATGTTGCTAGTTGTCCATCGCATAATACCTCAGTTTGAAATACATATTATCTCCTCTTCACTGGAAAAATATTTCTGCAGAGGCAATGAATGCTGACGAAAGAAGAAAATTAGAGGGAGGCCACACTACTGAATGATCTCAAAGGCAAAGCTAGAAAGCTGGTACCTGGTACCTCTTTTACAGCAGGTAATTAAAAGTATCTAAAGCATCAAACAGGTGAATGAGAAATAGATTGAGCAGACATAGAATCATAGAATCATAGAATAGTTAGGGTTGGAAAGGACCTTAAGATTATCTAGTTCCAGTCCCCCTGCCATGGGCAGGGGCACCTCCCAGTAAACCATGCCACCCAAGGCTGTGTCCAACCTGGCCTTGAACACTGCCAGTGATGGAGCATTCACAACTTCCAATGTCTCACCACCTTTACAGTAAAGAACTTCTTCCTATATCCAATCTAAACTTTCCCTGTTTAAGTTTGAACCTGTTACCCCTTGTCCTCTCACTATAGTCCACCTCCCCAGCATCCCTACAGGCAACCTTCAGGTATTGGAAGGCTGCTCTGAGGTCTCCACGCAGCCTTCTCTTCTTCAGGCTGAACAGCCCCAACTCTATCATCCTATCTTCATAGGGGAGGTGCTCCAGTTCACTGATCATCCTCATGGCCCTCCTCTGGACTTGTTCCAACACTTCCATGTCCTTTTTATGTTGAGGATACCAGAACTGCACACAATACTCCAAGTGAGGTCTCACGAGAGCAGAGTAGAAGGGCAGGATCACCTCCTTTGACCTGCTGGTCACGCACCTTGTGATGCAGCCCAGGATACGATTGGCTTTCTGGGCTGCAAGTGCATACTACCAATTCATGTTCATTTTTTCATCAACCAACACCCCCAAGTCCTTCTCCTCAGGGCTGCTCTGAATCTGTGCCCAACCTGTGGTTGTGCCTGGGATTGCTCTGACCCACGTGTAGGACCTTGCACTTGGCATGGTTAAGCATATTCCTGATGCTGCTTTTTTTTCTTTCTTTTTTTTTTTCTTTTTTTGAGGGGGTCTTTTCCTTTAAGGAATAACTGATATTTATTTATCCTCTTTTGCATTGCACATTATTAGTCTTAATATTAGTCCCATTGACATCAGTGGGAATAGTGGCAAACCATGTCACCTTGGACAGATACAAATAATGTATATTTATTTGTATTGTTGGTGCGTATATTTATGTATGTATCCATAGCACAGACATGAAAATATTACACTCATGAGAACCATGAGGTTTCTCCTTTCTGCTTCGTTTCCTTTATTCTCTTGGAAAAGATAACAGTGGCTACGTTTGACAGTAGTCTGCTGTATTTTAGATAAGATCTTTGATACCTTAGAAATAGAACTCCCTTATGTATCTTATGAGATATCCAGCAGTGTCTCTCTTATGTCTCTAGACTGTATCTGAAAAGCTGCTTGGCCAGATGGCACTGTAGATCTGTAACATTTAAACATATTTTTGGCAGCCCTGTGCATGCATAATATCCTGGGTGAAATATTTTTGCTTGCCAGGCTAAAAAAGTGTGTAAACTTCGAAATCACATCCAATGACACCTGAATATCTTCCTATATTTCCCTTTCCAAGTACCTACCAGACTTAACCAATAGTAAGCAGATTAAACAAAAGTATTATTCTTCACTACAGCTGTTATCTGACTCTTCCCAAAGAAAGTGGCAAAAGTAGTGACTTTAGAAAACCTTCTGATACCCTGGGGTTTCCAGTCTGGGACCACTGAGCAAAACTTACCTATAATTATTTATTGTTGTTATGTCAGAATCCTAGAGTATTTTTATGCTTTAGGTTATGATCGTAACTACATGTATCTGTTTTCCACATGGTTGTAGCACAGGCAGGCTCCTCTGTACTACATGTGATAAACAGTTTAAGACTCATGTAAATAGTCTGACCTCTTTATTTAGCTGGGGCACACAATTAACATTATTTACCAAACACATGACATTTGGTGATATTTACCAAACAGATGACATTCACCAAAAAGAATAACATCATTAACCCAATGGAAATTCATAAATATTTGGAATGTAGGAAGCAGACATTTGGAAAAAAGTGGAAAAGGCTGACTGAAATTTCAAATCCTAGCTTGTTCCAGAAGAGGCCATAACTTGGTATTCATTTGACTAATTAGTAACTAAGGGCAACTTTAAGGGTAGCTTGCAGACTGACTCTTGGGTTGTCATGCCTGTTTTTCCTCAGTAATATTGAGGTCTGAATTCAGTCCTTTGAGTTGATTCCATTAATTGAAATTTAAATCTTCATCTTCTACAAGTATATTTGAAGTGCCTGTAAGCTGCACCACCATCTTTTAGTTTACTTGAGTGTACGGATATTCACATTTAGACTTATCTGTATTTAGGCAATAAGTAATATTGTTCAATTTAAAATGAGTGCTAAGGCATGCACTGTGAAAGGCTAAATTCTCTGAGAGGCATGAGTTTTGCTGTTGTTTTCAATCTGTTAAACATCCAGAGTGAATCCAGAGGTAGAAGCTGGGTGGTGAGGCTCCCTGCATCAGTGCATGAGGGAGTTAAAAACCACAGGATGGGATTCAAAGCTACTGTCATGGCTTGGCTTATAGGAAAATAAAGACTGATCAATGAGAGCCTCTTTTCAATCATCTCAAATCATCAAACCATTTCAAGTCATCTTTTCCTCCTCAGGTAGGTACCTATACTACCATCCCTCCTCCCCTTACAAGTTTCAAGCATTACTATCTTTAAAAATACACATAAAAGTGGAAGAACTGTAACAGTCTAGCACTTAGTATGCAGGCTTGTACTCGATTCTTAGTGTCTTCACAGACTTTGCTGTACTTCAATCTTTTTTGTCTAGTGGAGCAGACGTAAGTAGGTATTTCTACCTCTTGGGAATAAGCCTACCCAACCAGCAAGGCAGCAGTGGCATACATTCCCCTCCTGGTACAGCTGTACCCATTATGCAAAAAGCTGGTGAACAGAGAAACAAAGATCTGCAGTTCAGTGATCAGGACACTTGCCAGGACTGGAGTTTTGGGTTCTGGTCTCTCTTCACTTTGCTAGATTCCTGGTTTTATTTTTTTTTTTTTGATATTCAGCAGGTTATTTTCTGGGTCAATAAGCTGTTGAACCTTCTCTAGACTAAAATGTTCTGTTGATTCCTGAGTTTTCAATTCTAAATGTTTTGGAAAAATTGCATTGGAGCCAATGGAGCTTAAGTATCTCCAGGATTAGTCAGAAGATGTATGTTCATAGTAAGTGTATGGACACTTTATCCACAGCCATATGCTTGAAAAAAATCTTCCAGCCAATGACTCTTTCTTCTTCTCAGAGCTACTTTTAGTGTTCCTCCATAAGCCCATTGATCCTGATATTTTCTCTGCAACTCTTCCATAAACTACTTCAACCAATTCATTTAAGGATTGAAATGAAATGGAAAGACATGTTTAACAAAGATATGAAAAAGCAAAAGCTAGGAAAAATTAATGAAAAAAATAGAAGAAAATATATAAAAACCCTCACCCCAAACAGCAAAGTATGAAACTGCAGGGAGGAGTGAAGAGAAAAAGCAAAAGCGTGAAAGAATTTTCAGGGTATTGTTTGAAGTCTGATTAATTCATAGAGAATGGATCTTAAAAGAATTAATGGGAATATAGATGAAAGAGTAGAGGAGGAAAAGCTTTTTATTGTGGTGTGTTTTTTTTTTTTTGTGGGTTTTATTTTTTTTTTTGTTTTGTTTTTTTGGTTTGTTTTACTGAGAGGACTTGGAATTCCAGTGAAGGACCTGGAATTAATTAAGCTGAAAAGTTGTTTTGCTTCAGCTTCTCCAACCACTACTTTGTAAGTTTATTTTTTTGTAAGATAAGTTTTCTAGACTGTAGGGATCTGGTAGTCATCTTGACCTAAGGTGATATATTATAACTGGCATAGTGACTAATATGCCAGTATGCTTACGTTTTTGGATTTTTTTTGTAAAGATTAGCAAACGCAATTGTATCATAATAGAACATGTCGCCTAAATGCCTCTATGTCTCCCTTGTATTCTGCATCCTTGAATACAAGCCTGTTTTGGAGATACTGGGTCTTTTGATACACCATAATCTTCTCTTGTCTTGGACAGATGGACAGATAACTTGCTTACCTATGCTGTAAACCACGGCATGTGACGTATATTTATCATTATTATCATTATTATCATAATTATTGGTGGTAGCAGCAGTGGTTTATGTTATATCTTAGTTACTGGACTGTTCTTATCTCAACCCATGGGAGTTAACATTCTTTCAATTCTCCTCCCCATCCCTTCGGGAGTGGGGGGGAGGAAGAAGAGTGGGAGCAAGTGAGCAGCTTCATGGTTCTGAGTTACTGGCTGGGCTTAAACCACAACAGTACTCCATTACATCCATGCCAAACTTATGTACTATTGCCCCCAAAATAAAGGAAAAACTGTCCACTTATATTCCCTTGGGTTGTGAGGCTTTTACATACAGCAAGGGGATCTTCCATCTAGTGCCTCATATATGGCAAACCTAGCGTTCACTTTTGGATTTTGGAAGGTCTTTCAAACTGAATATCAAGTACCTGGGATGTTTAGACTACTCACAGAATCATAGAATAGTTAGGGTTGGAAAGGACCTTAAGTTCATTAGTTCCAACCCCAATGCCATGTGCTGGGATACCTCACCTTAGATCATGTACACCTCACCCTATTGCCTTAAGATAGCAGTGTTCAACAGCACTGCTTTTCAGCTACCACTGAAATCTCTAGGAATTAAAAGCCGGAAGTAACTAGTTTTTACTAAAGATCGTGTGTTTTATAGTAATTGTGTACTCTTTGCTTAACTTGGATGTTGATAGGAAATGAGAGGCAGGAGCCACTGGTTTTCAGGAGCTGATCCTGTTTCTTGCCTCTTGAGCCTACACGAGTTTCTATTCACATTTCAGACACTGGTGGCAGTGAGGCTGTGCCTTGTAAATATGGTCTCTCAGTCCCTCTTGTACTTTTGTAGCCCTAAATCTGGACTATGCTGCATGAAAATTATTCTTCTTTTGGTGCTGTAGTTTAGAACCAAGGCACAAATGAAAGGACTATGTGAGGAAAAGGAGAACATTGTTGCCTGACAGACGGAGATGGAGAGGTTAGAGAAATGTTGATGAACCAGAATCTATCCCCCTCACATGTTTCAGTCTGTGACCTCAGCAGCCCTTATCTTCTTTTGGAAATCCTTAAAAATATGTTACATGGTATATATCTTATATTACATAGCTACCATGGTTCCCTTAATATTACTGTAGAGTTCTGATTAATCACAGCTTCAAAATCTCTATTGCGCTTTGGGACATACTACTCCACGTATGTATAATTCAGGCTCCTAAGCACACAAGTTGCAATGATAGTTTCTGACCTCCAGATATGTTTACTATAATCCACTCTTTGTAAAGAAACTACAAATAATGATGAAAGTTCAAAATGCTGGAAATTGCAAGAAACTGAAAACACCATTTCTCTGTTCTGCATTCCACTTGAGCTCTCTAGTGAATATATGTTGTAGATTGTTTTATTCCCTGATATTCAGAGCCCTATATATTTTAAATATACTCCTTGCTATAAGCTCTGACAGCTACATTCCACTGGAATCACGAAGCTGTGACCAGAAGAAGAAATCTCACTAGCACAAGGAGGAGAACTGAGCTAATGAAACTTACCACAGGAATAAATAAAAATGACTCTCAAAGTCACAGCATTCAGCAAAACTCGGCTCACTGAATTGGCTTTCCCTCGTTAAATTTCTCATGCAGACACACACACACACACACACATTTCTATCTCATTTTTTCGATCTCTGGAGAAGGGAGTGACATTATTTATTTTTAAATTCTTGTAACTTTGGATATTGTGGTCATAATCAACTTGTAAGGAAATAGAAATGTAACAGCCAAACAATACCATGTTATTGTTTTAATTTGAGAAGATTTATATCTACCATTTTTCTTATCTCATAGTGGAAGTAGAAGAGAACATGAGATTATGATAGAATCATAGAATAGTTACAGTTGGAAAGGACCTTACAGATCATCTAGTTCCAACCCCCCTGCCAGGGGCAGGGACACCTGCCACTAAACCACGTCACCCAAGGTTATGTCCAACCCGGCCTTGAACACTGCCAGCGATGGAGCATTCACAACTTCCCTGAGCAACTGCTCATGAAGAGATCCTCCCCAGCATCCCTATTGGTGCCCTTCAGATATTGGAAGGCTGCTTTGAGGTCTCCATGCAGCCTTACCTTCTCCAGGCAGAACAGCCCCAACTCTCATCCTATCTTCATAGGGGAGGTGCTCCAGTCCCCTGATCATCCTCATGACCCTCCTCTGCACTTGTTCCAAC